>JBBPFJ010000638.1:0-66000 GCA_037975025.1 Excoecaria agallocha
CCTTAGTTCCTACTTTATAGATATTATAATTATCCATTAACATGCTCATCATATTAAGCTTGTTGATTTAGAACTTGTTAATTGAGTCCTTAAGTGATTAACAATGTATTTTTCGAATTGTTCCTTCATATTACACATACTCATTCTCTACTGCTCACTATCCGATTTTGTATTATATCTTTCACATGGTAAATGACATTTTTCAAGGAACTTTTCTCTTAACATTTGATATTACGATCTTATCTATATGCTATAAAAATTTCAAGTCATTTTGATGTATATCCCAGGAGTTATAACATAATAAACACCTACTGCTCCAATGACCCACCAAATGAAAAAGGGCTACTATTTTTGGCATTTTTTAGGACCCTAGAGGCAAAATTTCATTACCGTTATTTCTATAACATTTGTAGGCACAGAAGTCTCGGTTCTATCCCAACTAGAAGCATCAAATTATGAGTTCAAAAACTCCATGTATGATCAAAATAGTCATTGGAGGTCAATCCGAATTTCTGGATTGCACTTTCACATTAATGTCTAATATCTTAATTCAAGTCAATATACTTATAAAATCCATAATCAACACAATATTAATGCATGCAAGAAATAATAGTTCCCAAACCTGGACATGCAACTCAAATCTTCTTCAACATTTTCCTTTTTCTCTCACTATCTTCTTCTTTTAAGATCCTAATTTTCTCCTTCTTTTCCTTTCACAACAATTTCATCCATTAACACAAACTTCGAGCATTTAATTCAATCTATTATCAAACAAAATAAGAAGATGAAGATGAAGAAGAGATGAATTAATAATTAATAAGCTTACCTTATTGTTACACATTAATTTGTCTTGATTTAATTCAACATGCATGCATTTCTCTTCAAGGATTTCTTAGATATGCTTAACAATGAATGAAAGAGTGAGAAGAGAGAAAATTTCTGAAATTTCTCTCAATAATGCTATCCCTCACTCCTAAAGACTCTCTTTCTAACATTTAAAATGACTATATATAGTGGGAAGGGAAAATTCCCTTGGAGTCCTTCAACAATTTGCATGTCCCACTTTTTCCTATACAATTTTTACATGTTACTAATTGTGCTTTCACCTTTTTACTTATCTTAAATCAAGCCCCCTACATTCTATCTCTTTCTAAAATTAACCCCACTTAATCTTTATTTAAACATTGGCCTCTAAATTTATATTTCCTTTTTTATTTAGCCCTCAAACTATATATTATCACTTGACTATTGCATCCTCTATCGCAGGCAGTTTTCTAAATTCAAAATGTATGTAATTTTTAACCCTCCAAAAGCCATTTTTAGCAAATGTTATCTTCTACAAAGTTGTTGAAATATGTTTCTAGTTTCTAAAACATCAAGAATCATCTCAAAATCATTTATATATTTTCATATATTCACTTAACACTGAGGTCTGCTCCTATTGACTAGGCAATAGACTGTTCCGAATTTTATGTTTAAATATAGCCTAGTTAAAGACAAATTTGAAACTTGGTTTCTTCATATGAAATTTATATATGGATATCTAATTTCAAACCCAATTAGAATCATATAATTTGGTGCTCTATAACTCGAGATATAGCCAAAAGAGTACCAAAAGGTCAAGCAAAACATGATAATCCATCCAATATTGTTTAATTAGACTTTGCTAATTTCAAAATGCTCTTGGATTCTTCTAGGGCCTATTTCGGGTCCTCACATATTAGATATCATTATCATGCACTTGTGAAAGTGTTACATGCTTTGGAACCGATTACAAGTATAGAATATTAATATTCAAATGTGTACATGTATCATTCTTATAGAAAGTTATACATAAGTTTACAACTGAACACAGTAAAGTATGATAAAGAAAAGAAAAGTAAAGAGATTTAACTGCTTGTGTTGGGTTTAGAATGTGGACAGATAGGCATGCTTATAAGGGTAAACTACAGTTGTGAAAGTATAGTTTCAACCCCTTTTGGATCATAAATGGTCCCATTTGGATCATAAACAGCCGCATTTGGGTTGTAGTGGACCACATTTGGGTTTGTTTAATCGGTCTAAAGTAAAATTTAACCCCATTTTGGTCTAAAAGCTAAAGTATAGTTTGATCCCATCTAGGTCTTAAAGTATAGTGTAACTTGACCCCGTTTGGGTTCTAAAAATAGCAAGTTTGGCCCTGTTTAGGTCTATATGATTGATACCATCGGGTATCCCTACAACTTTTAACTTTGGGTACCATATGTACCACCTGTTATCCACTTTAATTAAATATTACAGGCTTAATACAAAGTAAAGTAGATGTCTCATGTAAAGCCAAAGGAAATGAAACATGAAAATTCTTGACATGAGTTACATATGATCTTTATATGAATCAATGTACGGTATATGGAAAAATATGATAATGAGTGAAATTGCATATATTATAGGGATATAGTATTTTAATATCACATGTATGTAGTCTTTAGTGTATAGTGTTTCTTATATTTAGGATTGACAAGTTATATATATATGATTATAAGCATGATTGATGATGTACAATAATCACGGTGATTAATCAATATAATCTATAGTTGGTTGTTCTTATTTGATATTAATGAGTGATATGATGAGTTTTTGCAGGAAGAACAATCAAGTTGTGAATGCATAATTGATGTGCATAATTAATAAACATGTTTTTATGGTATACTATAGTTTTGTTAAAATGTGTGTAACTTCATATATGATAAAGTAGACAAGTACAAAAGTTGAGCATCAAAAGAGTTAAATGGTGAAGTAAAATTTAGAGGTATATGAATTCTTGATATAAGGAAGTAAATATATGATAATTAATTGGATTGATAATAAGTGAAGAAATGGTAGAAAAGAGTTTAATGTATTTGTCCAATATCTTGATATGAGTGATGTTAACCTTTTTAATTTGAATGATTGGTTTATAAGTATAAAAATGTTTATGTTTGTATGATTATGTGTTTTGTATACAATTAATTAATTCCTAATTATTATAAATGAATCATTTGATTTCCATATGTTGACAAAAATATTGATTCTTTTTTATCTCATGGATTCGGATCATATTATTCTAATTCTATTATAGAATCATATGTAATAATTGTGGCACATGATGAGTGTTTGTTGATGATCATTGTGAGTGGTCATCCATTATGTTTTATGTTCTCCACTAAGCTAATTAGCATAGTACAAGTGTTTTTATCTGTGTACGTTATCAAGATAGGACTTCTCCATAAGGATAATATTTATAATAGGACGGTCAGCTCAAGTATTAGGAGAGACTTGAAGTATAATCTTCATTTTGGGTTCTTTTTGTTATGGTTTTAACTTGTGTTGGAAATTTTGTATAGCATAAATGTTTAGTATATGTGAATATTGTAATGTTTAAAGAGACTCTTCTGTAAGTAAAGCTTTAATGCTAAAGTTCATGAGTTATGGCTTTAATTCTTATATAAAATCTTTATACTAGCATCTAATGTAAAGATTAGCCCATTGATTATAGAAAATTTATGTAACATGTGAGCACCACATACTCCACGATGAGCATCCTTCATGAACTTCTTAGGTTCTTTTTAATCTACACACATCAACTGCAGGCCATCTACCTGTCTTTTGTAGAGCACCTCATTCAAATTAATAAACTAAGTGGATAGCTTATGTAACATCATTTAATCCTTTTTTTTGTTGCCTTCTTTAGAAATATAGATTTCTTGAGTTAGTTTTGAAATCAAAATACCAAGGTTACCCATCACATGCCTCGATATCCATCGCTCACTCCACTTTGAAACACTGCTTGTCAAAACTAAAGATAAGTATCACTAGAAAAAAAAACTATCAATTTGTGATGGCCTAATTTCTATCACAAATTTGTAACAGTTTTGCGATTGTTTTCCAATTATGTTATGGAAAGGTTATTTTTTATAGCAAAATAGTGATGGAAACAAATAAGCAGTCGCTAATTATTAGCAAGAAATATCTGCGCCATGTATTGTGATGGAATTAGCGACAACAATACAATTACAAATTTTTTTATTCATAAAATTAAATGCACCAAATATAGCAATGAAAGTTTTAGTTGCTAATTTTTTAGGGAAAATATCATGCACCATTTTGTGATGGTTTAGCGATGAAAATTGGTCTATTGCTAATAGTATTATATTCAGTAAAGAAGATTAGCGATGAATTATATAGTCGCTAATACATTGCAAATAAAATAAAAAATAGATTTTTATTTCAGTTATTTGACTTATGTATGATTTCAAGTAATTTTAATATAGACCATATGAAATTGATATTCGGTTTTGGAACAAAAATTTGTAAATTATATTATGATTTGATAATATTTTGTTATTCATTATGCCAAAATCTAAAGTTATTTATTTAGAAAATTTACATTTTGAATAATAATGATAATAATAAACTATTTGTTACAATTTTTATATATTTGTAAAATAGTAATATAAAATATATTAACTCATTTAAAATAATTATGAAAATTTTGTAATTTATTTTTATTTTGTTAAATTTCGATCAAATTTTGAATTATTAGAAATTCTAATTATATATATTTATCAAACCATCCTTGAATATAAAAGACCAAATGATTGGAATCTCTTGAACTCTATGGCTATTATTTAAATTTTAAAATTTAAAAGAACAAGAGATAGAAAAGAGGGGAAAACATTGGAAGGGAGAGAGAGAGAGAGAGAGTGAGAGAAAGCATTTGTCAATTTTGAAATTTGACCACCAATGCTAGCCTCCTTCCCCATTTCTACTTTGCCATGCCTTTCTCTCTATCACGATTTCTTTTTCTCTCTCCAACCAAAAATGGTTTCTTTAACTTTTTTGGCCATCTTCGGCATCGAATGATGACACAGACTCCACCAATAGGCTTCTGATGATATGATGATTCTCTTTATATCCTCCTTCTCTCCTTATTTACTATCAGTGATGAGATTGGATTTAGGAGTATCAACTCATTCCAACACAAATCTTGACAAATCCATAAAGCAGTGGAGCACGTGACCACCTCTAATAGAATTATGATGACCCGAGCTTCATCTTAATAGTGGTGGCACTTTTTTTGTTGAACTCTGGCGATCGATGGTCGGCAGAATAAAGCAAAATTTTAGAATTTTGACTCTAATTTATTAAGTGCTCTATATACTTAACTTTATTTTTTTATTTTTAAAGAATAGTGCTTGAATTTGATGAGATTAAAGGCATGAATTAAGTTATGTGGTTTAAGGGATAAATTGTGGTGTTGATGCCAATTGTAGACATGAATCAAAAAATAAGATTTTTATTTCAATTACATAATAGAATTGAAGTTTCATTTTTCACTTGGATGATTAATTTCAATTTTTTATTGAAAGTAAAAATCAATTGTTACAATGTATGAGATATGTTTTGATATCTACTTTACCTTAAAAAGTGCTATAGTAAATCATATGTTTTAAATTCAGGGAAATCACATCTATTTTTTCCTTTTTAATAAAATCAATCCAAAACGCTAGAGTCCTTTATGAGCAATATACCTAGAAAAATGATATGCTTGAAAAACAATTGAACTAGTCATTCTTAAGGGAAAAGAAAACATGGCTATAGTAATTTTTAAGTCTATACACATGTATATACATTGTAAAAAGCTTTAGTTTTTATGCAGCTAATTAATTTTTGTGAATGGTTGTGCTTAAGTTAAATTCATGTTTCTTATGTCCTTTCAATTTTCACTACCCGTTGAGGCCCAGAATTAGTAGCAGTAAAATTATTCCACTTAATTTTCACAAAAATTTGATACCATGATCGAATGAAACCTTTTCTAGGAGGTTTACCAACTTGAAACTTTATTCTTGGAGTTATGATTTTGTTGAGTCTCTTATTATTGAATACTTGGTAAAATTTTAATTACATTTTCCTATTTAAATTACATAACTATATACACTGCTTTTGAATGTATTTTAATTTTTGTATTTCAATTATAATCTCTCAAGAACAACCATACATTACTAAACTCAATGAGTTAAAATCTGTAGTGAAGATAATGCTAGAGAAAGAAACCAAACCTCTGAATAAGCTTGAGATTATTGATGCTCTATAGAGACTTGGTGTAGCTTACCATTTTGAAGATGAAATTGGAAATTTTTTAGACACCATCAAGAACATGCAGATTGTCATTTTTTAATTGTGAGCTCAATTTTTAGTTGTAATATTTTGTCGATTTGCTTTCTGAAAACCTAGAACAATTCTTTAGAGATATTGAGAGTTTCTTTTATTTCTACCTTTATGTGTTTGAATTGCAAAATATCAAATTTGTTGCATCATTGTTTGACACTACAATCACTGGAACTGAATATATATATATATATATATATATATATATATATATATAATAGCAAAGAACCACTTTCTTTAATTATATTTATATGTTATCTGAATATTTTCTAAAATGTTAGCATAAATTTGAACTTGATCCAATTGCAATTTGAAGAGCAAAATATATAAGCTTGTGATTAAATATTGATTGTTGGAAAGTAACTTATAAGAGCATGATATATATATATATATATATATTTCCCACATTAAACCAATCAAAATTAACATAAAGAGGATTGTTAATATAGACATGTAGCATGTACTTAGACGACTCTTGAAGATTATATTAAAAATAAACTTATTAGCTAGGTTAAACTAATTTGATTAATACCTATTTTAATTCTTTTAATAGGAAAGGGTACATTTGTACATTCACTAAATGAGGTGGTGTAGGTATCAATCCAAGTGTTGTGTCCAATATGATAACTGTTGCACAACATGTAAGTGAGCAACTGATGAATAAATTGGATTTTGAAATATCTGCTACTGAGGCTAATGAAGATGAATTTTGATATGAAATGGCTTTTCGCATTCTAATTTCTTTGTTATTTATTTCTATCATCTAATTTTTTTTCATTCGACTATATACACCAAAGTTGGAATTTATAGATTTAATTTACCATTTGTAGTCGGCATTTGCATATGGAGTATTTTCTTACTTATCTAAAAGTCAACACTCTGATTGTTATAAGATATAATCATTTCTTCTCTTCTTCAAGCCACTTAGAATATTTACTTATATAAATTCAATTATGATTTGCTTATGTAATAAATGGGATAATACTTAAATTCCCCCTAAAGTATCAACATTTATCATATTTTCTCTCTGAACTAATTGTATGTTATATTACCCCTTAAACTTGTTGAAAAATTCAAATTAACCACTCAAACTTATTTAAAATGTAAAAAATACACCCTATACTATTAAAAATGTTAAGTTATCGTCCTAAAAATTGTTTAACATGTGAAATTATCTCCCTGTTACTACAACGCGCTCTTTTTGAACTGACACGTGTCCTGTAGGGGGTAGTCTGACATTTTCAACAAGTTCATGGGGGTAATCTAACATACAATTAGTTTAGGGAGGAAATATAATAAAAAGTGATAGTTTAGGTGGGAATTTATATATTAAGCCTTTAATAAATTAATTTGAATGGTGATTCTATATATCATAAATTAATTTGTTGATTATACAGGCCATAAATTACTAAATACAAAAAAATTATGTTATATTAAAGGAAGGCTTCACGACAAAACATGTGTCGCTAATATGTAATAAATTAGAATTTAACACAATTTGTATTAGTGATAGATTTAATGACTAAAAATTCTGTCGCTAATAATTAATATTATCTTTATGGCGACTAATTTAAAATTCATTTAGCAATGGTTATATCCCTTTTCATAACTATTTTTTCTATCACAAATTTAGCAACTATTTTTTATTTCCATCTTAAATAATTTTTCAACTATTTGCCATGTCATCGCTAACAACAATTCACAACGAAAAATGGTCATTTAGTGATAAAAACTGCCATCGCAAATTGACTATTTTCTTGCACCGTATAGGCTTCATACTTACTCATTTTGGATTATCTCACATCGATACCGGTGTTTCCAAAGCATCAACTAACTAGTTTTCATCTCGAAGTGCATGTTTGAAAGCACAAACCTCAAATTGATCACTTAATGCTCTCAAACATCTTGCATAAGGCACAAATCATTCTTCTTTTACTACCCATTCACCTTTTGCTTGGTAAACCACTAGGGATGAGTCACCACAAACCTTAGTGTTCTTTGCCCCTAGAGCCAATAATGCTTATAACCCGAAGACACATGCCTCATATTTAGCTTTATTATTTGTAGCTTTATATCTAGGCTTTTTTCACATAGAATCACTCTTATCCCTGCACACTTATTGTTTACGGCATCATCAAAGAAAATCTACCACCCTTGAATTGCTATGGTGCTAATATTCTCATTAGAGAACTCATAGGAGATTTCTTCAACCTCTAAAGGCTGGTATGCTAATAACTCTACCATAACCCTTCCTTTGATTGTTTTATTGGCAACGTATTCAATATCAAACTCTATTAGAAGAATCAACCATCTTCCCATCTTTCCTAATAATGAAGGCGCTTCTAACAAGTACCTAAGAGGATTTTACTTGGCTACTAATTGAACCTTGTAAGAATAAAAGTAACGCCTTACCTTTTTATAGACCCAAATGATTAACAAGCAAATCTTCTCTACCTCCATATACTTAGTTTTGTATGGCAAACATTTCTTGCTAAAATAATACATGGCATATTCAATCATGAAATCATCCTCCTGAACCATCTTGCTCCTACTTAACTATCTTCAATAGCCAGATACAAAATTAGAGGCCTCCCAACTAGTGGCGGTCTCAACACTGGTGGATGTAAGAGGTACTCTCTAATTATATCGAAAGCCATATAGCAATCCTCATTCCATATAACTAGCTGATCATTCTGAATTTACTTAAAAAAAGTTCATAGATGGAAGTCAATTTGGCAATAAAGCGACCGATATACTATAGCCTACCCAGGAACCCTTGAACCATTTTTATTTTTGTTGCACGAGTATTTCTTATATGGCCTTTAATTTGTTATGATCCACTTATATTCCTTTTTGACTTATGAAATGGCCCAGAAGCTTTCTGAAAGTTACCCTGAACACACACTTCTTCGGATTTAGTAAAAAATTATAGTTGTCATGTTAGAATTTATCGGTTACATGCATCTCATACATAAACAAAATTTAAAATTTTTTACCAATAGATCTGATCTTACCATGAATTTACAATATACATATTAATGAGAATAAGAAAAATCATCTTTGATTTTTGTTGTACAGTTGAGTTTCCTTCTCACCGGGTTATCGCAAACCATAGTGTCCAAAATTGAACAGCTCTTATGAGCAAAATACACTAGAGAATGATTGAATGAACCAATAAAGGAAGAGAACAAGGGCTGGCCAAAATTTTCTATATTTTAGCAAGGGGAGTGGCAGCTAGCGTTGAGAGAAAAAAGAGAAAATATTTTCTCTTAATTGTTCACACTTAACCCTAAAACCCTATCACTTGGATTTTTATAGTTAGGTTAAAAATCCAACTTCATAATAGGATTGGACACTTAAAATTGCTGGATAATTATTAATTGGGCTTCTTAAATTATTAATAATTTATTTGGGCTCAATTAAATCAAATTTAAGCCCTTTTCACAAAAGACTATGCACAAAACCCACAAACTAGGCCCTTTGTGCATATACGTGGATTTAATTACCCAAATAAATTCCAAATCCAACCAAATTAAATATATAGGCTCCATAAAACTTAAGAAATTTATTTAATTTATTTTTGTCAAAGAATTAGGCCTATAAGGCCTTCTGTTTGTATTGGGTGTGTAACCCTTCTTCTAGAGGGTTTCTGCGCCAATTTCACTTCTTTAGGCCTCTTTAATTCCTCCAATGGATTTATTAATTATTATATCAGCCCTATAACACTTATAGTCCAATAATAATTTATTATGAGTTACATTATTTCAATTATGTCCATTTTACATAACATTTCTAAAAAGTTCTGCGAACAATTTTACATGATCATAATTAATTAAAATCTTTAATTAATTATTCTCTTATTCACTTCTCTATCCCCATAATAATAGCAAATATTATTATCCTTGTTATTTTACCATTTTATCATTTTGTCTATATGCATGTGACCTATTGGATTTCTATCCATATTGGCAGTATAATATGTAATTGTGAGTTCTATTCAAAACTCACTTGATTTAAACTTCTTCAAATCATTTTACCAATTCTTATTGATATTTATGATACACTATTATACAAATCATAAGCGGCCTCTAGCTAGACATCATGACTACCCAAATGTCAGGAAAGTCAAGTGGTTTGACTATATCATTCATAGAAACAATTACCATGCAATTACTCCTTTCACCACTCTTATCTCAATTAGATTCTGAGTATGGATTTCTGTCAACTCATATAAATCTAATTATGTATGTTCTATTAATTTAAGCATTGCTCCCAAAATGCCCTTCATGGATCTCTATCCATCTTGGCATATTACTCTGGCCAACAATTCTATAAACAATGCAATTATAGAATCATGCAAGATAACTTTCCTTAATAAATCTGGGATGGTGAATCATTTGTCAATCACTCAACTATCTTCAAGTAGGTCATGATATACCCAACCTCCTAACTATGTTCACCCCCAGTTGGAACTAATAAGTTATGGAGTCAAAGTATACCACTTGCTACTTAAGATAACTTTGGTGATCTCAAGTCTAAGGATACTTGTACAATCGCTATGAAAAGATTCCTCACTGACATAGATTTAGTATCCATGTGAAAATTCTCTTTGTGGGTCTCCAATGAACTTGTTCTTCTAACAAGAATCTACATATCAGCTTTGATTATCTTCCATAATCACAGTTATGAGAACCACTACTGGAACCATTCAAGAAGTATAACATGTGCTAGTCTGTTCGAATTAACAATGTCTTGTCTTATTAATTCTATGACTAGGTATATTTAGATATTAAAGCATTTGCATGCAATAGACACCTCATATCATGAACACTTTCATGATTTCCTTTACATTATGTGTATAATATCAAGGACTTCATTTATTAATTTAAGATTTACAAACACATGTATTTAAACATAGCATTAATAAATGAATAATGCCTTTTATTAAGAATATAAATTCATACATATGAAATACATCCCTTTTACATGGGCTCTAGGGCATACTCTATCCTTTACCAATAAAGGGTGCTTTTGTCATTTTTTCCAATAAACAAGATTCATATGTACCAAATGATTCATAATCAAATGATCTTAAATCACCTGACTTGTGTAATTTGGTTATGTGTTTCTCATTTATATGTCCTAAACGACAATGCCATAAGTATGAGGTATTTAGATTATCTTGTTTCATTCTCTTAGTATCCACATTATGCACTTATTTAATTAAAGCAAGAAAAAATATATCATTCTTATTGATAGCTTTTGCATAAAACATATTGTTCTTAAAAATGTAACAACACTTGTCCTTTAAAGAAATGTCATAATCGTTCAATAAACGACTGAAAGAAATAATACTTTTGGATAAAGCTGGAACTTAATAACAATTATTTAATTCCTATATTAATCCATTTGGAAGAGGCAAATGGTAAGTCCCCACACATATCCAACGAGTGCAAGATTAAATGTATGTATAGATCATTATCAATTACATATCCAAGTCTACTCAAATGCTCAATATACCCATACATCTTCAATGCATGAGTAGTAACCGAAGTGCCTTCCAGCATTTTATAGCTAAATATAGCTCGAGCAATCTCATATTGCTCAGTTCTAGCCTAAGAAGAATAAAGCTCCTCTAGATGTAAAATGATGGTTCTGCCATCCATCAACTCATGTTGCTTCTAAAGCTCTGAGGAAATAGAACCCAGCATCAGACATGTTGCTGCTTCACTATCCTCCATGTATTTTCGATAAGTGTCTTTGATCTCATCAATGTCATCATCTCATATTTCTTCTGAAGCTTTGAGAATAATTCTCACTTGCCTGATCCAGTTAAAATAGTTGCTGCCAACCAGCTTGTTATCCAAAATTGATCGTATATTAATGTTTGATGTGCTCACGATGATTACCTAGATGTGAAAAAGAAAATATATAAGAGTATGTTCATATATATGTATGCATTAATTATGTCTTTAATTAATCCATTTACTCCTATTATTTTCTTGCGAATTAATAGCCTTCACTATATAATCCGAGAAAACACGATGGTTTTCTTAATGGGCCAATATCTAATCCATGATATGTAATTTGACCTTGACTAAGGTCAACAAACCAAACTCCATACCCTTGAAAGGTAGGTATTCTATATAAATTGTGTCTTTAAACAACTATTAGATCATTAGGTTATCAACTCTTGATACATGCATATTATATACGCATTTCCTAATCTTACCTCTAGAACCATTAGCCTTGACTGTGGTCAACAAGCTAATGGGCTAGCTAAGATGACCCATTTAATTAGATTTAAACATATTCGATATAATGTGAGCTTGATTGTGGTAAACAGCCCACACAATAAAGAACACTGGCTCTCCTCAAATTAATGGAAGGCTTATATACCTTAGTATTTATTTAAGGGTTTTAGTTAATTAAGTCTCATCATACATGGTTGGAATAAATTGGTATGCATCCTATATCTTTCACATAAATATAAGCATACAAATATTGTATAGTTATGGAATTTACTACATTGATTTTCCTGAGCCAAAAAGGAAATCAAAGGGTCACACCTAGGTAGTATGCATGATTCAAACAAGTAAAAATAATTATATTATCTTCAAACTTGTTGGATCTCGATCCGGCCCATCTTGCTCCAAGATAATGGTCTCCATCTCTATCTCTAATTCTAATCTAAGTAATCTAATTACATATTACAATTTGAAAAAGAAATACAAACCAAAAACAAATGGCTGGGACATGAAAGTCCTCATTGGGCCAAAACATGCATAAAGCTCAATCACATTGGGCCTTGTCCATAACTATCCATTATGCCAACAATACACCCTTATATACATTTTTAATGTATAAAGTAAAACATATAATGGATTACTAACTTTGTTTCAACTTTTAAAACATACTTTTGAGTTATTTTAATAATGTGATAAAATTAGAAAACATTTTCCATTTTAGAAACTTTCATTTTAGGAAACTTTTATGCATGTATGTGTTTTTGCCTTATTATCAATCCAATTGATTAAATTCGTTTTGAGCTTAAAACAAGGCTTGGCTGAAACACACACAATAAAACCCTAAAATGTGTTCACACACAAACTAGTTTTGTGTTTATTGGACCATTTGGGCCTTTTGGAATGAGCCAAGCCCACTCCAGCTCTTAAAAACCATTAATAAACTTAATTATTGTTTATAATATTTAATTTAAATAAGTTCCTTTGGCTCACTAAGTTAGTCACTAATTTAAATCAAGTTCGTAAACATAATTAAGCCCATTAAGTGGTTTTAATGAATTAAATTAATCCAATTAATTTAAGGCCCATTTTAATTAATCCAATTAATTAAAAACACATTAATATATCATATATATCATATTTAGAAGATTAAAAATCTTTCTAAATATGAACACACCAAGAACAACCAAGAACGCACAAAGAACACCAATTTATCGAACTTTTCGACTAAACTAGTTTTCATGCAAAACTTGTTCGATTTTAATTTCGTTTGATCCTATGGCTTAATATTACATATTAAATACATAAATTATCATCAAAATTATCTTAGAGTGGATCAATAAAAAATTAATTTAGAACAGCCCCTAAACATTATTTAAAAATAAAAGCCATTCACGCCATTCTCTATGATTCTTTTCTCAAAAGAATCAATTTTATTTTTCGTTTTATATATTTGGTCACATATATTTAGAAATTAATATTTCTCATTCATGAACAATCAAATCTGATATTTTAAAGTTAATTAAATAAATAACTAAAAAATAAAACTTATTCCGCATAAAAATATAGAATTGTAGATTCATGGCAAAACCGAGGCTCTAATACCATGTTAGAATTTATTGGTTACATGAATCTGATACATAAGCATAATTTAAAATTTTTAACTAATAGATCTGACCTTTCCATGAATTTACAATATACATATTAATGAGAATAAGAAAAATCATCTTTGATTTTTGTTGTACAGTTGATTTTCCTTCTCACCAGGTTGTCGCAAACCATAGTGTCAAAAATCGAACACCTCCATTGAGTAATCCACACTAGACAAGGATTGAATGAACCAACAAAGGAAGAGAAGAAGGGCTGGCCAAAATTCCCTAGATGCTAGCAAAGGGAGTGGCGGCTAGGGTTGAGTGAAAAGAGAGAAAAATGATTTCTCTTAGTTGTTAACACTTAACCCTAAGACCCTATCACTTGGATTTTTATAGTTAGGTTAAAAATCCAACTTCATAATAGGATTGGGCTATTACAATTGCTGGAGAATAATTAATTGGGCCTCTGGAATTATTAATAATTTATTTAGGCTCAATTAAATCAAATTTAAGCCCTTTCACAAAAGACTATGCGCAAAACCCACAAACTAGGCCCTTTGTGCATATATATGGATTTAATTACCCAAATGAATTTTAAATCAAACCAAATTAAATATGAAGGCTCCATAACACTTATGAAATATATTTAATTTATTTTTGTCCAAGAATTATGCCTCTAAGGCCTTCTTTTGATAGTTGGTGTGTATCCCTTCATCTGGAGGGTTTCTGCGCCAACTTCACTTCTTTGAGCCTCTTTAATTCCTCCAATGGATCTATTAATTATTATATCAACCGTATAACACTTATAGTCCAACAATAATTAATTATGAAATAAATTATTTGAATTAGGTCCATTTTACAGAACATTTCTAAAAAGTTCTGCGAACAATTTTACTTGATCATAATTAATTAAACTCTTTAATTAATTATTCTCTTATTCACTTTTCTATCCCCATAGTAACATTAAATATTATTATCCTTGTCATTTTACCATTTTATCCTTTTCTCTATATGTGTGTGACCTATTGGGTTCCTGTCCATATTTGCAGTGTAATATGTAATTGTGAGTTATATTCAAAACTAATTTGATTGAAACTTCTTTAAATCATTTTATCAATCCCTATTGATATTTATGATACACTATTATACGAATCATGAGTGACCTCTTGCTAGACATCATGACTACCCAAATGTCAGGAAAGTCAAGTGGTTTGACTATACCCTTCCATAGAAACAGTTACCGTGCAATTACTCCTTTCAAGACTCTTATCTCAATTAGATTCAGAGTATGGATTTCTGTCAACTCATATAAATTTAATTATGTATGTTCCACTAATTTAACCATTGTTCCCAATATTCCCTTCATGGATCTCTATCCATCTTGTAATATTAATCTAGCTAGAGATTCTCTGAATAAGGCAATTATAGAATCATGCAAGATAACTTTCCTTACTAAATCTGGGATAATGAATCCTTTGTCAATCACTCAACTATCTTCAGGTAGGTCATGATATACCCAACCTCCTAACTATGTTCACCCCAATTGAAAGTAATCAGTTATGGAGTCAAAGTATACCACTTGTTACTTAAGATAACATTGATGATCTCAAGTCTAAGGATACTTGCACAACCGCTATAGATTTAATATCCATGCGAGGATTTTCTTTGCAGGTCTCCAATGAACTTGTTCTTCTAACAAGCATCCACATGTCAGCTTTGATTATCTTCCATAAGCACAGTTATGAGAACCACTGCTTAAACAATTCAATAAGCATAACATGTGCTAGTCCGTCTGAATTAACAATGTCTTGTCTTGTTAATTCTATGACTAGGGATATTTAGATATTAACATATTTGCATGCAATAGACACCTCATATCATGAACACTTTCATGATTGCCTTTGCACTGTGTTTATAATATCAAGGACTTCATTTATAAATTTAAGATTTACAAACTCATGTATTTAAACATAGCATTAATAAATGAATAATGCCTTTTATTAAGAATATAAATTCATACATATGAAATACATCCCTTTTACATGGGCTCTAGGGCATACTCTCTAACATGTCAATTCTTCAAAATATTTTTTTAAGGCCTCAAAATGAACTTCTTAGGTTACCAATTTGATCATCATGTCATCAATGTACACTTCTACCTCCTTATGGATCAGATCATCCAGAATTTTCATAGCCATCATTTTATACGTAGCCCCTGCATTCATCAATGTAAATGGCAAGACCTAGTAAGTGTATATGGCCCCTTCAGTAATGAATGCCATTTTAATCCTATCTATAAACTTATTTAGTATCTGATTGTATCCAACATACCCATCTCCAAAATTGTCCATTACGCAAGTAGCACCACTGTCTACTGTAATATCTATATGAGGAAGCAACAAATCATCCTTTGGATAAGCCTTGTTAAAATCCTAGTAGTCCATATAAACTATAACCCTTCCATCCTTTTTCACTACTTGAACCACATTCTCCAACCAAGTAGGACACTAGATCTCCACTAGGAACTTGGCTTTTTATTCGCTTTTGTATGTCTTCTTTAAGCTTTTATGCCCACTTCGACCTAAGCCCAAAACTTATGCTTGACATGCTTATATCCAGGATATGTAAGGATGGTATGCTCGGCAATTTTACGATCAACTCTCGGCATATCTTCATAATTCCAGGCAAAGAATCTTTCATATTTTTTTAATATTCTCTCAAAATTTTCTCTCTCTTCAGAGGTAAGATCAATGCTATCAAGATTTTTCTTAGGTTATAAAGAGTGCCTTGATTGAATTGGTTAGTACTTATTGAATTAATGTTAAAAATATATGTTTTATGATCATGATCATGTGAAATGAAATTATGCAAAACATCACATAAATAAGCAAAGTTATTAATATTATTAACAAAAGATGAGCTACATACATCATCGCTATAAAGTTCAGGTATGAAAAGTGTATCTACAAAAGCATCCTCATCTACATCACGTGAGTTTGATGCCTCAAGCAAGCCTACTCCATGTCCTACATCTCGTGGAGTGTCCTTATCAGCTTTACAGTAGCCTTTTCAATGTCCTCTTTCAACAAAGGTATAGGAACTTCAAATTCAACTTTTCCCCTCCCAATTAGTCTAAAAGCGAGCAATTCTATGGTTACAATTTCTTCAGGGGCATCATCCCATTCAGATTGCTTAATCACGATCTATTCATCCTAAAAACCTTTGATAGACTTGATGGTGCCACTTGTCTAATAAAAAACATCATTGAATATTTCAAAGCTAAGGAGAAGCTCTACTCTAATAATCATCAACTCAATCTCACCATAATATTAGAGTGGAGTTGATGTAGGGACAAAATTTTCATGGGTTTGTGGTATATCTTATAGTTTTAGTGGACCCTTTTTCTTATCATTAGGCTTTTTATAACCCAATCCCCCCCAGCTGGTCTGTCTAGTGGTAATGATAGCCTCAGAAAGACCCTAGGAGTCTTAACCCAAACCAGCTCCCGACAGAAAAGTTCATTTTCTTCATCATATTCAGCACTTGAGGGGTAGAATCTTGCTCGCTTCCATCATCTGCATCATAGCGGCTATATGAAATTCAGTGAAGGGTTGATTTGTTACTTCCAACATAGACACTTGATTTTCTCTAGTAGCTCTTATAGTGACCACCTTGCCTTAAAAGAGAATCTTAATCATATGATAAATAGTGGATGGAACTCTCCCTATGTACTAAAACCAAGGTCTCCCTAACAATAAAGAAAAATTGGCAGGTATTGGCAACACCATAAATTATTTTTATTGCCATTTATTTAAATTTTTACATTAGCTTTAAAAGTGCCTACCACTTATCTGTGGGAATTGTCATATGCTATGACTAACAAGTTAGACTTATTTAGTATGGACTCATTCAATCGGAAAGTTAGAAGTAGTACCAACGGATATACACTAATTGAAGATCTATCATCTACCATTACAAATGCCGTATGTTCCCATTAGCGGTGGCCTTTATGTATAAGGGACGATTATGTTATCGACCCTCAATGGGCATATCCTTATTGATAAATACAATATTCTCTCTAGCGCTTCCTATGACCAAATCTAGCAAGTCTAAAGGTGAAATAGTCATGGCAACACTAGACTAACATAAAAGCCTGCACAACTTTTTACCTATAGGAAGGTAACTACCTAAGCAAATCCCATGTCGAGATGTGAGTAGGAGTTTTCTTTAACTTTTTAAGGATCTAATCCTCCTCTTATTCTCTTTCTACAGGCGACAATTGAGAATATGCTTGTCTCTCCACCCCAAGCACCACCCTACCACTTCTAGTGATCAACTTCACTTTTTATGCTTCTTGCTTGTTCTCAAAGACCTATAAATCAAGAAGGCCAACACAATCATCATCTTCACTAGGTAACTCCTAGCAGTCGATCATATATATTTCAAACTCATGTTTTTCTTCTATATTTACCTTTTTAGGGTGGGTGATGACCAAATACTCATTACCATATAAATCACATAGCATATGCTATTCTGGCAGTCTTGAGGTAATCATTAATGAGATCCTAGATCCTATCCCTTAGGGTTCTACAATAATCTATCAAATGACCAATGTCGTGATGACGTGCATAATATATATCTACCTATTGATTAGGCTAACCCTAATTTCTAATAGGTTTAGTTAGCAAAGCCAGCCTATAAAACACCCAAGACAAAGATCTACGTATGTTTGAATAGTATCTTTGAGTGGCCTCAGTAACAGATACTTTAGTTATCTTTCCAATTGCACCTATACCACTAGCTTTACCCGTTGCAATTTCATAAGTTTGATGCCCAAAGCTAAAACCAATGCTACTTGAAGAACTTACTTTCTTAGCTAAGTATTCACCCCCGGCTTCGATTGTGATGTCCTTCAAAGACTGTTGGTCCTTTAGCCCTTTCATCTTTAGGCCTTCCCTTGGATAAGGGTTGGCATTCCTCATAAAGAGACTAATATGATTAGAGGTATCAAGATTTCTCTTTATTTCCATAACCCTATTCTTCAATCACATTAGATACTTATAAAAGGACTCATCCTACTTCTCCTACAGCAACTCAAGATCCATTAGAGTAACTTTCATCCGTGTACTACAGGTATACTATCTTAAAAATTCTTCTCTTAGCATATCCCAATCTTCTTTTGCTACCTGTTAAAGTCATGATACTAGTTGATGGCTAGGACTGCAATGCTAAGGTTAAAATACTCAACTTTTTACCTCTTAATGAGAATAACACCTTTCATGATCAAGGTATATTGCTTGATGAGAGCAGATGGGTCAGAGGTACCATCGAACTTGGCCAAATCAGGCATTTTGACTCATTAAGGAAGAATGTCCTCACTTTCCAAATCCCTATCCTTCGAATTGAATCCTTTTCCATTCGATAAGACTCAAGACTTTTCTTCTTTTTTCTATTCCATCTTCTTGAGAATTAGATCTTCCATTCTAGGCAATTTTCCTTTCAAAACTTGTGTTACTACTGGTTCTTCATCCTCTTCACGAATAAATTCTTCCTCAAGAACAATACCCTTATCTTTTCGCTACTTAACAAGTAGAGCTCGTAACCTTATTCCTCTTAATTTAGCCACTAGAGAAGGTCCTATGGGAGCAATAATGGAAGTACCTCCAATAGTAATAGGCTCTCTATGTATACTAGTAGCTACCAACGTCTTTTGTCCATTAGGTTGTGCAAAGGAATTCATCATGGAAGCCACCATGAACCTTATCCTTCTCTTAATCTCATATAGCTTTTTATCTAGTTCTTAACTGTTAAGAGCCTTAGTTTGTGTTGGATCGGTCATATCTGTTCTCTTAGATGCTAACTCAAAGATTTTAGCGAAAACTAAATTAGTTTTTGGTGCCGACTCAAACACCCCTAATAAAGGTCTTTTTCCCAGACGCCCATCTAGACTTCTTAACCAACCTATTGACTATATAGTGCCTGTAGCTAGCTTGTAATCATTAATCAAGGCTCCAATCTTTTAGCATAGCTAGAATAATCTCTTACTGCCAATATATGTCATACAAGGCCATTAGAACTTTGCCCTGAGTGAATTCCCGAAGAAATTAAGGCTCAAAACTTTTCCAAGTAACACTCATATTCCATAATAGGTCAAATTCTTAAACCACCTAGATGACTCTGTAATGGATGAAAAATAGGTGGGTTAGCATTATAAATGATTACATTTATAGTGCATGGGCATATGACATATTATTTTAAGAACACATATAAAGATAAAGAACAACCCTTCCAACCTTATTTCTCCCACACAAGTAGTAGTATGGTCTCTTTCCTAGGTGGGATTGGTTTATGGGTTAATAGGGAACCCAATAAATGCGTATGATGCATGAAAAAACACCAGCATTATAATCTTCCTTTATTTAAAGCACAAATAAATACATTGTTGATATCTATATACTTATGTCATTCTGAAAAGCAAAGATAAGCCTACTGGGCCATGACAACCTTTAATTAGGACCTACCTTAATTTATTAAAACCTAGCCAAGTGTATAGGTATCCAAATAGCATGCAACGTATTATGGTACATGTTACCTAAGGGAGGTATCTATATCTCTACATATGTCTTTGCTCTGGTAGTATAACTCTAGGGCTACCTAAGCATCATCCCTACCAATAGATCTAGCTCATCACTAGCATAACAACCAATCCGATTACCATTTAATATACCCAAAACATACCGAACTTAGGCTTGTGGTCCTCTTTAACATTCCCCTATATTGAGTGAACATAAGGTCATGCTTTGAGATTACACCAGGGCTAAATAGGGATGCCTAACTTAAGTCTAAGGCCCTAATATGTTCTACTGCAGCCTAACTTATAAAAACACTAAAATAATCAACCCAATAACAATCATTTATATTATACTAATAAAGCCACTTTCAAAGTGGAATCTCAAATGATCCTAGTGGAATTGCCATTGTGATGCTTCTTAAACCCTATAGGTACCCAATTTGCTTCTTAACCAACTTTTAGGGCCTAAGAACGGTTCAAGGTTTATTTAGCTTATGAAAGCTAATAACTCTGCCATTGGCAAAAATTTAACCCAACATATGATGTCCTTGAGCCTCTTAAAGGAATGGGACAATGTATTTGAGTATCCCTATCCATTTACCAATGATCAACCTACGAGACATCTGTTGAACATCACAAGGCATGTATTATGGAGTCGCCATCCAAATATGACATAGGGAAAGTGATTCTAATGTCTTATGGAAACGAAAACAAAAGATAGTTCAAATTCCACCCTTACTCACACACTTGGTTAATAGCAATATAATTGACTGTTTGTGGCTAATTATTTCAATCCTCTTCTCAAGCATTACGAGATAAATAAATAAAATAGACACATACAATCACTTGAAAAATGATAAAAACATACATAAATCATTGTGATTTTACGGACAATGGTCTCAGCATGGATAAATAAGGGACTATTCAGTTTATTTTAATTTATCGTTCAAATTAAACATTTTTTAGTAAATAAGAATAATAAATATACAGACATAGACCGAGATATTCAATGAATTTTGGAATATTAATTCCCACATGTATATTTACAAAAATCCTTTTATGTGATTTTGGAGTAGAATAAGACATTGGTCCATTTTATTAATAAAAAAAGTTAATTAATTAAGTAAAAAATTTAATGTGAATTCCCTTAGTTTTTGTTGCAAAATGCTCTTTTTTACTAATTATTATAACCTTAATAATAATACATGCCAAAATACAAAGAACTTAAATAAAATAAAACATATAAATAAATTAAACCTTTTGAGATTGGGTCGATCCCTTTGCCTTTCCTTGGGTCCTTTAAATAAATCTCAAACATTTACGCACCAGAAAAAATAGCAAAAATAATAGAGTAATTAAAAAATGAAATAATAAAACAATAAAGTAGGAATAAACACATGCATTAATATATTTAACATTGATCACATAATATATAAAAAAACAAAAAAAGGAAATACCCATAGAAAACAAAGGAAAAAAAGGGGCCAGAAGGAGCAGTCTAAAGGGATCGAGTCACGGCCTAGAGTGGAGTGAGTCATGCTCTAGTCTGGTGAGCCAATGAACTCTCTAAAGTGAGTCACAACCTTGTGTTAGGAGTGAGCCTCACAGACCAAACTCGTGAATCAGCTTTGGATAGTCCAGTATTTCATGAACATCGCCATGGCTGAAACTCAAACCTCCAAAACCCATTTTGAGACTCAACACTCATAAAAAACACCTTTAAACTTCTTAAAACAACATAAAAACTCAAAACAAGGTCTAAAAACATCAAATAACACAATTTTCATGAATTTATCAAGTGAGAGAAAGTAAGCTCTAAAGAGAAAAATGGCAATCAGATTTATGCATAACTCATCAAAATACACACAAACATGCCAATAACACATTATTTACAAAAAGAAAACCAGGAATCAATATTTACAGAAAACAAAGTAAGAACATAGCAACTAAAAGTTAAAGAAAATGTAAAATTGATTTTTACATTAATTAAAGTCATAGATCTACACAAGAGCTAGAGTTTTACATGTTACATTACCTTTAGTAGAGTTGTTTTTAAAAACAAGTGAGCGTGCTTCTTCTTCCTCCTTTCCTTCATCTTTTGTGTTCTTTTAAAAAATAGAGCAAAAACCACTTTTTTCCTTTCTGTCTAGTTTGTTAAGAAATGATTCTCGTTGTTAATTCCCAAAAACTATCCCATGCCTCTTAATTTTTTTTATTAATATCGAGGTAAATCTGAAGAATTTTAAGGCTAAAATTATCCCTTATTTCTCAAGGTGAAAATCTAAAACTCTAACAAAAAAACTAGTCACGGATATGATTGGCGAGTTAAGGATAGTGACTCACGGGCTGGACTCAATGGGGTCTAAAAGCCATCTTAAGCTGAAAACTAATGCATCACGGACTAAAGCTATGACTCATTAGTGAGTCATGGGCTTGAGTCCAAAACTTGCTGGTAAGTCATGGCCTTTAGTCCAAAACTCACTAGAGAGTTGTAGGATAAAAGGGGGAGTGAGTCATTCGCTCAAGGCCATGACTCAAAGTTGAGGCATGGACTTGACTTGTGAGTCTAGTTTGTGACTCACTTTTAAGTCAACTAATGGCCCTCAATCATGACCACTTTACCCCATTTGCCACAGAAAATGAAAATGCACTTTTAAAAGACAATTTTCCGCTTAAAACTTGATAAATATTTTCCCAAAACAAACACTGATGGAAGAGAAGAGAGAGCACTTGCTGCATTCCTGGATATTTCCAAAATAACATTATCCTCATTAGGTAACCCTACTAAAGGGTAACTTAGGCCCAGTGTCTACATAGTGTTGGCAACAATCTATTTTTCTCCACAGTCAAGCATGTACATACAATTAATTATACTAATCTTTAAACTTAAGCATACCTATATATTTTCATTTCCCTTCATTAGACAAGATTAGATACTCACTTTTTTTTACACCTTAATATATCCTTTTGTTAAATCTCACCAATTGTAGCATTTTTACAAAGAAAATTGAGGAAATAACAAAAACTCTATTTGCAAAATAGCAACCTCCATAAAATTAGTTCTAAACAACCACAATGCCAAATTGGGTGTTCTGTTAACTGTACAATTCTACCCCTAAAATTTCCTTTATCTCATTTTACTATTCTTTCTTGCCTTTTTCTTTTTCTTTTTTCTTTAGCTACTGCCCTTCTTTCTTTTCTTTCATTAATTCACCTACCTAGTAAGTCACTTAAATCCAAGTTTACAAAATGTTCAGGCAACCAAAAGATCATAGGGTAGTATGTTCAAGAAATCAATAAAGAACAAAAACATTTAAAACAAAAAAAGAAAGAAGAAAATGAAAAAACACCAAACATATAGATTCAACACAAATCAACTCAGTTATCTTAAAAAAAATAGCTTAACAGGTAAAAGAAAACCACAATAGTTGTGAAAACATTAAAAATAAATGTAAAAACTAACATTTGAGCATCAATGGTAAATCATGTTACAGTTAATGAATTGAAGAAAATTAATTTCTAGAGATGCACATTTCAATTCCAATCATCTTGGCACAAAAAGGAGCTCAAATGAGGAAGAAATAGCTAAAAAATAGAAAGGGAAGACTGTACATCGAGGTTACAAGGGAGAGTAAAAAAGAAAAGCAGGGAAGAAGAAGACAATCTGATTTAATTGAAAGTTGGCAAGTCACAGCTCAGGCGCAGCGAGTCACTGACTTGAGCCATGAATTACAAGCAAAATGACATAGCAATGATGAAAAAGGGTGAGTCATGGGTTTGAGCCATGATACATCCAAAAAAGGTCAAAAGTAAACTAAAAGGCATGAAAAATGATGTAAATGCCATTAAATGCCTTAAATACATTTAATTAAAATTAAATAAATTAACCTCAGTATATAATTAAATACTAAAACTAATTATTAATTATTTTATCATTTATATTATATTATATCTTTTATGACTAATTTTACAATATTATTTTACTTTACATTATTATTATTATTATTATTATTATTATTGTTGTTGTTGTTGTTGTTGTTGCTGTTGTTGTTCATTTATCAATTATTATATCAAAATCATTACTATTATTATCTATTATACTTCCAGAATTATATGGCTTTCTTAACTCTTGTGTAATTCCATTGAGGATTTCCTACAAAATAAAAAAAAAAACTTGTGAAATATATAAAAGAGATGCATTTCACATGCAAAATGCATAATCTAAGTAGATTAGAAGTGAGTCATAACCCAAAGGTGGGATGCAAATGAGTTAGGGGAGTGACCTAACCCTTGGCCTATAAATACACCCGAAGCTTCTCAATTGGTGTGTTGAACTTCTTTAAGTGGCCTTTTTTCCCATGTAAGGGCTTTCTGACTTTGTTTTCCTCTCTTTCATTGCTAAATTTATTAATTTATTATTATAATTTGTTTTTTCCTCATTTACTCTTATTACTCAATTTTCTTCTTGCTTTTTTTTTGCTTCTTCTTTTGCTCTTTTATTATTATTATTATTATTATTATTATTATTATTATTATTATTTATTTCCTATTTAATGCTCTTAAATTACTATGATATTATCCACTATTTTTATTTAAATTTACCAACTATTATCCACTATTATTCTTGCATACTTTATATATTATAAAGATATTTATTATTTATTTATTATTATACACATGTGCCTTTTATTTTTTTACAGAGTTTATTATTCCACCATGGCCACTTCTTTAATGATATGCTACATAGACTAGTCGATGCCTCCAGAACGTGGGAAAACTCTGTCTTGGCCTTATATTCTAACCTGAGATTTTTAAAAAGGGTCTAACTTGACACGAATCCCTTGTTAATAGTTGCTTGGTATTGGGACCCTAGATTTCACATCTTCATATTCGCTTATCAAGAGTAATGACCTTGGCTAAAGAGTACACTACAATCATCTATGTAAATTTTTCCATTGGAACCCTTTCTTGTGTCTCAAGTTATATGCAGAATTACCCAAGGGATGTAACCCAATCTTTAGGAATTTTACCATTAGTAGCTACTAGACTAGCATCTCAGAATGGAACCATTCCTTTGGAATCACAACTTGACACTTCGAAAAGCTTTTCTAACATAACAACCTTCCATGTTGATCTGTCTTGCTCGGTATTTAACATTGAACTTAGAGGAGACTATAACACCCTTATTGGCTACATAGTTGTAAACACTATATCCTATATCATTAAGCAAGCTTTCCAGGTTTAATGTTCGAAAAATATATTTTCTTTTTTTTTTCAAACTTCAAACATAAATCTGACATATAAACTATACTATTAACACTTTACTATATACTTAAGAGTATCATTAAGCAATACAATATTTACTTTTATGAATCATCTGTACAACACATCCTTTTCAAAGTAAATAAAATCTTGTAATCAAAATGCATTCAACAGTAGACTATACTTTTAATCTCTATCTTGTGTTGGCCATCCTGCTGCAGATATCATTCAAGAGAAAAAATCCTTACTTGCAACCTACACGGCTGAAACACTCATGCTAAGCTATCAAGCTTAGTGGGGAACAAAAACAAGTGGACGACCCCTTTTAAAGGTCATCAAGATGAAAACCCATATATACACATCTTAAAGCAAACAAACCAATCATTATAAACAATATTCACTATAATGTCCCAATGCTATATTATCTTATGCTATTCTTATAACCAATAACAACACCTATTGATATTTCCTTTTCTTATCAATTTCATACCTTTATCAATATTTATTCAATACTTGAATCCTATACATCAAGCTTACTTTTTGAATTTCTATATGTTACTCTTGACCAATTACTTTGAATTATTATTTGTCAAGCATTGATGATTGTATTATTCATATATCAATATCAACTGCCAAACATTTATTAACTAAGTCATATTTCTATAACTTATTTACAAATATTTATATATATATATATATACTTTATGAGTTCCCACAATTTGATCTTAGTGATCACTTTGATATACTTAACTATCTTAGAAACATGGTATTGTATTCAAATAACTTTTATTCCCTATACATATGTATAATATTTGCCATGTATGAGATGCATTCTCATTCGTTTGAATACTTACTATTATTATTAAACTATAATATCTTTACCTTGTATCTTTTTCAACTTTTAAAACATTTTGATATTACCATTACTTTATTAGTATCACACTTAGCACACTTTATATATATACATTTATTTAACATATAATCAATGGATTAGAAAATCCTGACAAATCTAACAATCTCACGTAGTAAACAATAAAAGCATTTAAAAAGCTTAATAGTTAATTTAGCATGCTTATATTGTATACCGACTAAAAATTCTTCATGCATTTAACTCATTTAAGTAATGTCAATTATTTGGAACCAACTATAAATAACATACATATCATTTGTTACTTGGTAACCTCTATTTATTTAAACTTATGAAACAATACAAGCAAATCATGTCAGGACATGTAATCAAGCAATATCCTTATCTCTTATATGATTTTTGCTTTGTACTTTATACTTTAATGTCTGTATTGCACTTATAGTTTAGCCTGCCTAAGTTCTATTAGTGGATAACGAGAACTATCGATACACTTCGGTATCAAAATGGGGAATTATCCAAAGATATCGGATCTATATACCCAAACGGGGCCAAATTATACTTTAGACCGGTAAAGCAAACCCAAACGGGGTCGCCTGACAATCCAAACGGGGCTGTTCATGATTGAAATAGAATCAAACATACTTTAAACCCAATTGGGCCAAACTATGGCAGCTGTAATTTTCCCTATAGGTGCCTATCTATCCACAATTGAACTCTAGTAGCAGGCAAATATAATCTCTCAGTTTTATCTTTCTTTAGTTCACTTTTACTCTATTCAATCATATTCGTATATGCAAATGTATACCCTTGTGTAACTATGAATAAAATAATCATGTACATGCTCATGTATGGATATTGAGCAATGTTATTCTTTACTTTGTTCTATTCATCATATACATATAGGTATCTATATATATTATTCCTTTATAACTATGAGCAACATATATATCATATAGCATGTATATGCGTAACTTTATGTAAACCTTTTGAACATGCTCACTATTGGGTATTACTATTCTATGCTTGTAATCTTATTCAATCATGTAACTATTTCGTATAACAAGATTGTACCTATATTATACTATTTGCACCTGTGCATAATCATGTACAAATATATAACTTCTCTAGTTGGCATAAACATATATGCATAATTCATAAAATAATTTATACAATTTGCTCATGTAACAATCACATGACAAGATACTCCTTCTTTAATGCATACACATGTATACATAGTCACATATAACATTGCCATTATATACTTTGATAAGATTTTCTTTAATTGAGCCTATTGCTCTGTAGATTTGTATTTTAGCATGCTAACATGTGACATCACAAATGCTTAATCATGTCATTTCAATTAAGTAAAGACATATTCATGCATTTCACTTTAAACATATTCTTTAAATCATTACTCTAAACATCTTTCAAACCCAATCATGTAAGATCATACTATGTATATATATATGTTTACATATACACATATATTCTACAAATCATATTACATCTTTATACAAGTAAAATTGACATTTCAAACTATAAGTATCATAGTAATCTTCAGGAGATCAATAAAAATCGTGTATAATCATTTAGACGTTTACATATATATACATTTTATATATATTACATTCATGTAATCAAATGATAGTCGTACATTAAAACCTTCATTTATCATATTTAAACATTTCTTAACTTCATAGTATACATACATGCATCAAATAAACATTTACTCCATCATTAAAAATGTGTACATGAAAGCATAATTGCACATAACAACCATGTACATAAGTTTGATCACATATAAATATTTGATATATTTATCATATATCTTTACCTATGTACATATATGAATATATATATATATATATATATATATATATAGAACTTTGTTAATAATCATATCACATGCCATATCCAATTCATTGTTTATTCATATAGACACATATTTAACTTAACTATATAAGAAAAACCATAATATAAGACACATTAAAATTCTGCATAGGGCAGCATTATGGACCCAACTTGTGAGCCACTTATGATTTGGGAAAACGTAATTTTTAGGCCAAATTAGCTTCTACAATCTTATTCCCCTATGTTTCTAGTTTCCAAATGATCAAAATACACATTAAATATCTTATCTATAGCTTGAGATATTTAAGAAAAACTATAGGCTGTTCACATAACCGAAACAGTGTGTGCTGTCACTTAGAAAAATTCATAACATAAAATTAAGAAGGATTTAGACCAACATTTCTTCATCAAATTTAAAATTAGATGCCTCTAGTGTAACCGTAATTTTACTTTATATCATTTTAACATCTCTACCAAAAGTTATGCCCAAATTACTAAGGTCTGTTCTCTAACAGTACATTCAGTCCCTATGAATTTTCAAGTCAAAATTTGACATGCTTGTATACATTTTTAGGTCACACTTCCTGCATATAAATTGTGCAATTAGGAGTCTATTTTGCATCGAAATTGACTTAACATAATTATGATCATTGTACTCAAAGCGATCACCAATTAATCACAAGCTGTTCTAGAGCCTATTTTTACAGTTCACATGATTTTTCTTTAAATCATAGAAAATGGTTAGAGGCAGAATCTAGGCCCAGTCCCTTCTACAATTCTATAGGTTTATGTCTCTTTTAACTATAGAATTTTTAATTGATTCATTTTGAGGTCTCTAACTCAAATTATATACTTTCATTTTTGTACATATCTATGCCATACTATAGATTAATTTATTAAGTTAAATTAATCCAAAACCCCATAGTTCCTACTTTATAGATATTATAATTATCCATTAACATGATCATCCTATTAAGCTTGTTGATTGAGAACTTGTTAATTGAGTCCTTAGGTGATTAACAATGTATTAGCAATTGTTCCTTCACATTATACATACTCATTCTCTACTGCTCACTATCCGATTTTGCAAAATATTTTTCACATGGTAAACGACATTTTTAAGGGAAATTTTCTTCTTAACATTTGATAATTACGATCTTATCTATATGCTATAAACATTTCAAGTCATTTAGATGTATATCCCAGGAGTTATAACACAATAAATACCTACTACTCTAATGACCCGCCAAATGAAAAAGGGCTACTGTTTTGGGCATTTTTGAGGACCCTAAAGGCAAAATTTCATTATTGTTATTTCTATAACATTTGTAGGCACGGAAGTCCCGGTTCTATCCTAACTAGAATCATCAAATTCTGAGTTTAAAAAAACTATGTGATCAAAATAGTCATTAGAGGTCAATCCGAATTTTTGGACAGCACTTTCACATTAATGTCTAATATCTTAATTCAAGTCAAATTACTTATAAAATCCATAATCAACACAATATTAATGCATGAAAGAAATAATAGTTCCCAAGCCTGGACATGCAACTCAAATCTTCATCAACATTTTCCTTTTTCTCTCACTATCTTCTTCTTTTAAGATCCTAATTTTCTCCTTCTTTTCCTTTCACAACAATTTCATCCATTAACACAAACTTCCAGAATTTAATTCAATCTATTATCAACCAAAATAAGAAGATGAAGAAGAAGAAGTGATGAATTACTAATTAATAAGCTTACCTTATTGTTACACACTAATTTGTCTTGATTTAATTCAACATGCATGCATTTCTCTTCAAGGATTTCTTAGATATGCTTAACAATGAATGAAAGAGTGAGAAGAGATAAAATTTTTGAAATTTCTCTCAAGAATGCCATCCCTCACTCCCAAATACTCTATTTCTATCATTTAAAATGACTATATATAGTGGGAAGTGAAAATTCACTTGGAGTCCTTCAACAATTTGCATGTCCCACTTTTTCCTATATAATTTTTGCATGTTACTAATTGTGCTTTCACCTTTTTACTTTTCTTAAATCAACCCCCCACATTCTATCTCTTTCTAAAATTAACCCTACTTAATCTTTATTTAAACATTGGCCTCTAAATTTATATCCCCTTTTTTATTTAGCCCTCAAACTATATATTATCACCTAACTATTGCATCCTCTATCACAAGCAGTTTTCTAAATTCAACTTGTATGTAATTTTTTACCATCCAAAAGTCATTTTTAGCAAATATTATCTTCTAAAAACTTGTTGAAATAAGTTTCTAGTTTCTAAAACATCAAGAATCATCTCAAAATTATTTATATATTTTCAGATATTTACTTAACACTGAGGTCTACTCCTAGTGACTAGGCAGTAAACTATTCCGAATTTTATGTTTAAATATAGCCTAGTTAAAGACAAATTTGAAACTTGGTTTCTTCATATGAAATTTAGATATGGATGTCTAATTTCAAACCCAATTAGAATCATATAATTTGGTGCTCTATAACTCGAGATATAGCCAAAAGAGTACCGAAAGGTCAAGCAAAACATGATAATCCATCCAATAATGTTTAATTAGACTTTGCTAATTTGAAATTGCTCTTGAATTCTTCTAGGGCCTATTTTTGGTCCTTACAGAGACAACCAATGACTACCAATTGTTTTGCATCATTGAAGGGATCCTCATAAATATAATTAGAAATGAATATAAAAATATTAACATGAATATCTTGAAAAACCCAACTCAAAACATGTCTTTTATTCAGAATACCATTCCAGATTATTAAACTACCTGATTAAGAATAGTATAAAAACTAGCATCAGTTTGGATTCATAAATTTCTAGATCTCAATTGAATGTCTTATAGGAATACCCATTTAAAATTCCATTTAATCCCCAACACACCTGAACTAAATATAATCTACATATAGCAATCAAAATTTCCTCTTGAAATATAAAAATAACTAAATGTAGAAAATAAAAGAACAAGGAATTAATAGATATAATTAACTTTTAAATTTAATATTTAATCATCTCTCAATACATTAAAAATCAAACCCAAATATCAATATAAATGCAGAATTAATCATATGAAAAATAAAAGAGAACATGAAAATATTCGTTAAACTCTAAATTCCAATATAAATAAGGTTCAAGAATTCCTAAGCAAGAAGAACTACTCAAACATCAAGAATATAATCATTAAAATACAAAGATGAAGTTTAGAATACACCCTTAATGAAGATAAAATGAAATTTGAAGTTTTAATATTCTTCTACCTTGAAATTCTCCTTTAATTTTGAATTAAATCTAAACTAAAAAGAGAAAATAAAACCCTAATCTATAGTGACTAAAATAAAGAAATAAAACCCTAAAACTCTTTACAAAATCATCCATTTATTCCCCTTTTTGTATCAATTATTCAAAAAGCTAAAAGAAGAGAAGTTTTACTGCACTCAAACTCTTGTTCGGTAGAAAAACTTCCTACAATGTATTTATTGCATAAAGAACTCAATAGAAATGGGTGGTTGTCTCTATCAAGTGGATTAAATATAGTTGGAGAAATATGTAACTTAGTGGGGATCATTAGATATCCCTACCAATTTGATTTGAATTAGCTTGGGAAGATGAATGACTCAGTAGGGATACCTTTGTGTCCCTGCCAAGTTGTTTGTCTACAGAATGAAATCAACAAGCGACCTGGTGGGGATGGAATTCCTTCTTACCAAGTTGTTTGCTTCTGTATTGAGGCAAAAATGCCCTTAAGCAACCTTATGGGGAACTCCCTCATCCTTGCCAAGTTGATTTGGTTCTTTTTTAATAAAAACACTACAAAAACACACCAAAAACAACTTAAACACTCCTAACTCAACATACTAATACTTTGAACATAAAATCAAACAATTTAACAATAAAAAATACTAAACAAACCTAAATACAAATTGAAAAACATAGTTGCATTTCACAGTTATCAAATACCCCACACATAGCCATCGCTTGCCACTGAGCAAATTTGGACAAACCACATTCTCAAATAATCAAACTCTAATCTAAGAATTATGCAATTCAAAATCATGATCAATAATTTATGGTAGTACTTAATGACATCTCACAAAATTAAATTCAAGCAAGAGAATATAAGTTAATTTCCATATGTGTGAGCAAAACCAAAGCAATTTAAGCCTTCTCAAAACAAAAACACCAGTGCAATCTACTACTAAGCTACAGAATTAATGTACATCAAAATGTACATGTGGTTTTACACTTAAAATAAAAAGCATTTAGCACTAAAACCCTAAGGCCATCTTTACTAAACAACTGAAAATAAGATAGAATTATTAGGACTTCAATAAGGTTGTAATGTGGTCATAATAAAGGCCAATCAAAGAATGGTTAAAGATAAACAACAAAAATAGCCACTCTCTAATTGTACAAACCAACACTTTCCTTCAAATTGATTTCACCCATATTAATACTAACCAAATCATCAACTCTTAACTATATAAAAATGCAATACATCAAAGCATATAAGAGAAAGTTTATTGCAATATTTCTTGCATTTTCACCAAGTTAACTAAAATTGGGAGTTTAAAACCTTTATTTCTCTCTTTCAAATACCCCATACATAAAATTTTTCTATAAATTGCTAGCTATTGATTCAAACTTTCCTTTATTTTTTTTAAGAAATAACAAACTTGATAGCTATACTAATAGCATCATAAAACACAAGGGTATTCACAAGTTCACCCTTCTTATAGTGTTCCTAACTTTAAAACCATTCCTTAATAACCTCCTTTTACACACTAGATTCACTTAAATACTCACAAACATTGATCAATCCCAATCCTAGAGTGGCCAATTCTTAGAAGAGCAGATAAAGTTTTTTAAGTTACTAGGTATAAAGATATGTGTAACAAGAAAAATAATTTTATCACATATTAAACATGCATCATTAAGCTCAAAAAACTAACAAGGGATTAATTACAAAAGAGTAGGTATAGAATCTTAATATAGCTCAATAAGAAAAATTTGCATAGATCACTTTCTAAATTGTTTGAGTTATTTCAATGTTTCGAAGAGTGATGATGAAGGTTCTAGCACTCTAAAATTCCTAACTTAACTACCTTCATGCAATGGTTTTTCTTTGATTTCAAAAACTTGTTATAGTGTTCAAATGTTGGAAACTAACAAATATTATTCAACTTGGATTCTAAATTGTCTAAAATTTCATCAAGAAATATGACTGTCCTAATGCTAAACACAAATTTTGAACACTACACATTCTAAGTTCATGTTTAAAACTGTTAAAATTTGGAAACCAAGCTGGGCGAACTAAACTAATTATAAAATGCATTATATTCAAACTAAACCTAGTTAATTAACATGCAAACTACAAACTAAACTAATTAAACTAAACTACAAAGGAGAACAAAAAAAATAACAAAATATGAAAATAACTAACTTAACACAGAATTAAAAAAACTAAGAGATATACAATAAAACCAATTTATGAGCAAAATCGAGTTTAGCTGCACTCTATCCCTCTTTCTAAGAGATTATTGTCCTTAGCAAGGTAAGGAAAATGTCAACTCATTGTGCAACAAACAAACAACATTTAAATTCCAATATAAAGCATAATCTATAGGATGAAAGCACAAAAATTATGTTCATAACCTTATAAGTAATCATAAAACAAAATGAATATATGATTAATTGCATAAGGCACATTAGGTACAAGCATGACAACTACGTAACAAAATATTAGAAGGAAAATGCAATACCAATATCGACCACCAAAAGAGTTAAACAAATTAAATGGGATTCTTGTGACTTGTCAACTCATAAAGGCAAACCGATAATAAATAAAATCAAGAAGTACGTGGAAAAAGGAAAAAGTGCGGAATTATCATACTATAAAGGACAAAACATGTAACATCCTCATATTATAACCTAGCTTTGTCCTTTTTATTATATATCATTAATCATGCTTTATTATATTCTCATGTTAATACTTTGATTATCACAAATTTATAAAGTTCTTACTATAATATTCACATGCTTTCGCATTAGACATTGCCATGCACATTACATAACTCATTTATGTACATCTATATATATATATCATATACTGTATAAATTAGTTATTCACATGTGTGGCCTCTAAATACCTTAGCATTCATATCACTTACTATGTGAACTTATTATCATATATAAAACATTACACCAATTTACTTCTATTTTCTTGTTATTATACTTATTATCATATACCTATATTCCAGTTGTCTTCATATGTTACTATTACTATAAGCAAACATACATATTATGTTTGATTACCAAAAGTGAGCCTAAACCAACTCAACCTTCCATATTAGATACATCACTATATATATATTACACTTAATTAAAACATTATACAAAATATTTAAATAATAACTTCCTACATCAAATTATTTCATAGACTTGTGTTGGCCTTTCCTGATGTAGAGATACATTCTTGCGAAAAATATTAACTATAGAACCTACACGGATAAACAACCCAGGCTAAGCTAAAAGGCTTAGCGGGGAACAAATCATGATGGATGACCACTCACAGCCATCGTTAACAAACACTCATCATGCATCATAATTATAACATATGATTCAATAATAATAACAACAAAAAAGTACACAATCTAAGAGATAAAATAGAAATTATCATTTATATCATCATAAAGTAATCTTATGATTAATTGTTAACATCTTAGTATTCATGCTTTTGACACATATACTATAATTAGCCTATCTATGTTTTAAAAGTGGATAACAGGAATAATAGATAACCATAAGGTATGAAACATGTAAATACCCGTAGGTATTAAGTATTATAGATATCCAGAGATGTCGAATCACTAGACCCAAATAGGGTCAAACTATTGTAGCTATAACTATATCCCTATAGGCATGCCTATCTAACAATAATTAAACTTTATTTGCAGGCATTAACTATATTAATAAACATATCAATTATCATGTTTATACTTTTACAGTATAATGTTGCACATAAACAATCATATATTAAGATACACAATTTTTGGTATGTACACATGTATATTCAATCTTAGATATCATAAAAAGTAACTATACCTATATATTACTATAGCCATACACTTTCATGTGATAACATATAGGCATAAGCATGTAGGTATATTAATGTCATTTCAAATGACCAATAAAAAATATATTTATTCACATGTTTGCCGTATAACATATTTCTTCATGTTCATACATAACTTTACCATTTAGTGTTATCATATATCCATGTATTTATACTATGTTATGTGCCAACTATTCATTGTTAAATAATCCCAATGTCTTTAACTTTCCTTCCTAACTTCTCAAACTCATAGTGATGTATAAATCATAGTACTATTATTCTTCCAGGTAATTATAGACATGTAACATCCTCATTTTCATGATCAAATTGCTCTAAAATCATATAAATACTTATAAAAACATTTATGCATCAAAGAATTAGGTTTAGAGAAAAATGGGGTAGGCACAAAATGGACAAAGAATTTTAATTATATTCAAGCAATAGAGGCATATTTTGATCTCTACTTTTCATCTCTATTTTTCATACCAAATAGCTACACTAGCCTAATTGGTCTTCTAAAAATAATGGTCTATGTCTTTAGTTTCCTATGCTTCAAATCCAATTAAATTCAGACATATATAATGGGATTTATGACCCAATCATTACAGACTGCCTAAGATTACATTTTTTTTTAAATTAGTTTGTGCTACTACTTTGAAAATTTGTAGAGTAAAATGCATACAAAACTATACTAAAATTTATTTATGAAAGTTGTGCTCTTATAAGTCTATTTTTTCCTATAACATTTGGACCCCGTACCATGAGTTATATCAAAAATACTATAACTTGTTCAATAAAACTAGGTAGCAGTTGACATTTTCAAAATCGGTTTTATTACTTATTTGAAAATTCATAAAATAAAATGGGTACAAAATTAGACTAATATTTCCTCACAAAAATTGTTCTCCTATATGTCTAGTTTATTCAATTTTTTCTCAAGTCTTTTAGACCTCTTTACCATGAATTATGTCAAAAATATTACAATTTGCTCACTATAATAGGGCAGCAGCTCACATCTAACTTCAAGTTAAAATTAAACATACTTAGAGGCAAATTCAAACTCAGGTTTCTTCTACAAAATTATAGGTCCATATCTTAAGTGTAATTACCAATTTGAAGTTTGCCATTTAGAGTTGCATAATTCAAAATATTCTCTAAAAACAAAAATTGGTTCTTAGTGAACTAACACATATTTCTTTAATTATTTTTCTTTTCTTTCATCATCCTTTAATCCCACGAATAAAATCATTCTTTCCAACAATCCACCAAATAATACAACACACTTAGCATGAGTTCACACATGTAAAGCTAAAATTGTTCATAAATTCCTATACCATAGCCGAGTTCCACAATGTGCCACTTTCACTCATTCAACACTTTCTCCCTTATTCTTCTACATAGAACATGCATTCCTAAATATCAAGAAATTATCCTTAAATAAATCCTTTCCACTTTAAGAAGAATATGATGGAGATGAAGAGAATACATTACCTTAACATACCCAACTTTAAACTCCTAAATTGACCACATAGAACCAAAATTTTTTGGAGAGGTAATGAGAGTGAAGAATGTCTAATGTAAGAGAGAGAGGAAGAAAGAAATTATGTTGTTTTCCCTAAAAGATGTCGACCCCACTTTTTCAAATAACCAATATGTGTTTTTCTCTCTCCTATATGAAAAACATCTAAAAGACTAAGTGAAAAAGAAACTCCACTTAACTCCTTTTCATTTTCATCTCTTTTAAAATCTTCCACATTCTGTCTTTCTTTCAAAATTGACCCCAAACTTATCTTTTCCCTTTCAATTGAATTCTTAATAATAACATGCTTTATAATTCACATATAAATAGTATAGCATAAATTTACCAATGTACCCTTTTATAACCTTAATCTAAATTTCATTGATTTAATTAAACATTAATTAATTATGATATCACTTAATCATGAATTTTTCCACTAAGGTCAAAATTGGGGCCTTACAATTCTCTCCCTCTTAAAGAATTTTATTCTCAAAATACATACCTATTTTAAATAGTTGGTGATACTACTCTTTCATGACTGCCTCCAGTTTTTAAGTTATTTCTTGTATACCATGATGTTGCCAAAGCACATTAATAAAAGGAATCTGCTTGTTCCTTAACTGTCTAATTTCTCTAGCAAAAATCTCTTTAGGTTTTTCATCATATAAGAAATCTAACTGAACTTGAATATCTTGTATTGGTAGCTTATGGGAGTCATTCAAACAGTATCTTTGAAGCATAAACACATTAAACACATCATGTAATTTGGCTAATTCCATAGGAAAAGCCAATCTTTATGCTACGAGTCGAACTCTTTGAAGAATTTATATGGATCAATAAATCTCCAACTAAGTTTACCTTTCTTCTTGAACGTCGGTACTTTTCTCTAAGGAGACATTTTCAAAAATACTTTGTCCCCCACTTGATACTTAATATCCTTTCTCTTGAAATTTGTATAAGACTTCTATTTGTCCCTAGCAACTTTTAGCCTTTGCTTAATAACCTACACTTTTCCCTCTGTGCTTTAACAATGTCAGGACCAATCATCCTACATGTTGGATCTCGATTTGAAATTTTAGACACCAAAATTCCATGTAATCAAACAATCTTATTAACATAAAGTTCAACAAATTTATCCATAGGATAATCTATTCGAACCGGTATGAAATGTGAAACACCCTAATCCAGCATCTCTATCATATGTTATGAAGTCTACTTAAGTCATGTTATGTTAAGAAATTAACTCGATTAACATCTATATGCATTCATGTCACCTAATCTGTCTAATCATATCACTTGTATTCTAATTAAGCTTCTCACATCTTTCATGTACATTTCATTTTGAATAAGCATAGTGACTCATTATGCAACCCATTATCTTAATCATACTATATTCAACTATCTTGGTCATTTCACTATCATGCATAACATTCAACATTCCAGCACATTCGAATAAAGTCATTCTAGCTTCTAGATGCATGCATATACTAGCATTCTCACTAAGAGCTTATTACAACCTTAACCTTCATACGACATAAATATATAATATAAACTTTATACATATTAAAAATGTAAGAAACTATACAAAATTAATCAAAATTTCTACATCAACTCCTATAGACTGGTGTCGGCCTGTCCTGATGCAGAGAACATTCCTGTGCGAAAGGCTTGACTAACAAAACCTACACGGATTAAAATAACCCATGCTAAGCTACGCAGCTTAGTAGGGATATTAAAAGCGAAGGACAACTACTCACAATGAACGTCAGGTTTAGTAAATCATACCAAATTCATAGAACACTTAAAATAACATATAAACGATAAGCATATGATAAATGTAAATTGTTTTTGATCAGCAATGTATTCTTGCATTTAAGTAGTCTCCATAAATTCAACATTTCATAAAATGTTCTGTACATATATGTAAACATAAGAATAAGATACATGTATTGGAAAACTCAGTTAAATAAGATATTTTATAATTTATATGCCTTGTTATACTATAACCATTTATTATGTATTTATACAGTAACATAGCCTACTTAAGTTCTAAAGGTTGATAACAGGAACAGTGGATACCCAAGGGAATCAAAATAGTGGATATTTGAGGATATTAGATCTATGGACACAAATGGGTCATCTGTATGGTGGATAGATCAAATGGACCCAATCGGGGTCAACTAACAACCCAAATGGCTATTTATGATCCCATAGGATTAACTGTAATTTAGAGCTAAATAGGTCGATTGTGGCAGCTGCAAAATCCATATAGGTGCCTATCTATCCACAATTGAACTCTAATTGCAGGAAAAACCTTATTTAATTCTGTTTTCATATACCATACTTGCACTTAATTAAATCAATTTGCAAACATATAACTATAGTGTAGAAATATTATTAACTTAGTATAACTATGTATGCAAAGTTTATGTATATTGATTCATATAGTTTTTGATTATGTTATCATTAGTCATCATATATAACTTGATCATAACATGGCAATCAAGTAATATTTCATACCTATTTAAGTGCTCAACCTAACTCATGCCTTGTTCTTAGAACTTTCCAATACAACACAACTTAGGTATATGATCATGTAAAAAGATCCAAAATCTCTAATTTATATAAATACATGTAACGAATTTGCCATTTAACATTTCAATGTTTTGTCAATTGAGTATATATTATTTTAATAGATACCATTGATGGCATATGACATGGTATAAATGTGATGATAATGCAGCGAAAAAATAAAAATTTTTCATCATACATACCATACAAATCCAAAGCAAGAATCGAAACATGCAATTTTAGGGTTAAAAACTTACAACTTTGGATGCCTTTTAATCTTGAGTTTGGTGATGACCAGCAACCAAGATGACTTTATCCACCTTAGATCTTGATCATCAATGCCAAGGAACAGCCTTTTACGCCACTCCCTCTATTCTCACACACACAATTGCACCGTTGGCTTAAAATCGAGATTGCTAGCTCTCTTTTAAGGTATTGTGTAATGGCTATAGTTTGAAGCTACAAAACCTGATTTTGTACTTCTTTAGGTTGCTATTACTACCCAATAACACAAGAGAATGAGGAACAATCCTTTCTCCTTGTGAAAAGTTGGCCAAAATAATTTATGAGAGAGAGAGAGAAGAACACGCCAAAACCATAGAATTATTAGGGTTTCACGTTTTTTCTCCCTCAATATATATTCTTTTCATTTTCTTAAGTGATCAATCTAAAAACCACTACCTTAAGATAATTAATATTATCTAGAGATAATTAATTTTAGCCTTTATCACTTCTTTAAATTAAGAAATATATATTGATTAAAACTCCTTAAAATAATACATTTAATCCAAGATAATCCTTTTTGATTTAATCTAAGATAAATGTAAGACATAATAATTAACTAAATCACTTAATAAAAGAATTAATCATGTGTCAAAATTCCATTGACATTATCTTGGAATTTTGGCCACACCATCCAATTATCAAGTGAATTAATTTAATTAAAATCCTTTAGGCTTTAACACTCAATTAATTAAATTAACACAAGACATTTAATTAATTGAAATTAAACCTTGTGGGCTGAATTTTTCTCTCTCATGGGCCAAGGTCCAATAGCAATCTAATAACCCATTACAGACATTAATTTGACTTTAATTAAAAGCCCAATACTTAATTTAAATATTTTAAGCCCAATGCTTTGTGTGCGGTCCTATAGGTCCATTTAATGTCGGTAATGAATTAATAAATTAATTCAAAGGCTATATATATTATCTAGCAAGATATTATAGCATTCCAAATTAAATGAAAATGCATATGGCATTTAGTGACCTAATGCAATTTTGCATAGTCCCTTACCTATAAATATCAGAATTAATATAAGGCATGGAACTAGTCATCCTTATATATATTAATTCCTTTCTTGATATTCCAGTGACACTGAACTCTCAGATAAATAATGATTACTCATTATTTCATCTCGGTATGGCCATACACTTCTCAGTTCACTAATCAAGTGGCCGATGATATTTTCTCTCTTAATGAGAGGGGTAATCCCTTCACTTCTCTCATGCTCTCTAACATGAATCAATGCATACCCAATCATACCCGTACTTGTCACTCTGTTACGAGCACGTTAGGTGCATGTCAAAGTACACAGTAATTCATAAAGAGTTTCATAGAGATTTCAGGTCTAAGAACTCCGATACAAAACTTGCATATGAGAAACACTTATGACTTGTACCATGTAGTGTTCTCATGAGCAGATCGTATCCAGATACCATGTTCTTTAACATATATCTATGATCTCTGATTGACACTCTAGTTCTAATGATCCGTAAGACAGAACTCATAATATCAGAGAGAGCATACTAGTCTTAATTCATTATTATTCCCATAACAATGACTGACTAGGGATATTTAGAATGATGTCTCATTTGTTTTAAGGTCTTACAACCATGTGCCTCACATATGATAACTTAAACCGAAACAACATTCTCGGATAGTTCTATCAATTGATATGCACAAGAATACAATGGATAAAACAAATGCCTCATTTTATTAATTAAAGTGTTTTATTACAATGCATTGGGGCTAGGGCTTACACTAACAATCTCCCACTAGCACTAGTCCCAATTGGGCATAGCCCTAAGATAGAATGCTCTCAAATGAGCTTCGTGCAGATTTGGATGCAACTGTTTCGTCAAAGGATCTGCTACATTGTCTTCACTTGCTATCTTGGTAACCTTGACGTCCCCACGATCAATGATTTCTCTGATCAGGTGGTACCTCTTGAGTATGTGTTTGGATTTCTGGTGTGACCGGTGCTCCTTTGCTTGTGCAATGGCCCTGTTGTTGTCACATAAAATTTCTAATGGATCTAGGATGCTTGAGACCACTCCTAATCCAGAAATGAAATTTTTAATCCAAACAGCCTCTTTTACAGCCTCACTCGCTGCAATATACTCAGATTCTATAGTTGAGTCAGCAACGATCTGTTGCTTCGAGCTTCTCCAGCTGACAGCACCACCGTTCAAAAAAAAAACGAATCCAGATTGCGATCTAGAATCTTGAGTGCTAGTCTGAAAAGCAACATCGGCATAACCTTGTATGACGAGCTCTTCTTGACCACCATACACCAAGAAGTGATTCTTCATCCTTCGTAGGTACTTTAGAATCCCCTTTACAGCAGACCAGTGCTTCTCACCAAGGTCTTGCTGAAACCTACTGGTTACACTCAGTGCATGAGCAACATCCAACCTAGTACATAACATAGCATACATGATAGATCCAATAGCATATGCATATGGAATTCTACTTATGTTGTCCCTTTCCTCTTTGGTTTTAGGGCACTGTTCTTTAGTCAAAGGAACTCCCAAAGCCAAAGGTATGTACCCTTTCTTTGAGTCTCCCATACTAAAATGCTTTAGTACTTTGTCTATGTACTTTTCTTGACTTAGTCCCAAGAGCCGATTCGATCTATCTCTATTGATTCGAATACCAAGTATTGTCTCGGCTTCACCTAAGTCTTTCATTGAGAAACATTTTCCCAACCATTGCTTAACCTTTTGCAATGTTGGAATGTCATTCCCAATGAGAAGGATGTTGTCCACATATAGGACCAGAAATACTACTATGCTCCCACTAACCTTCTTGTACACAAAAGGCTCATCTTCATTCTTGATGAAGTCAAATTCTTTGACTGCCTCATCAAAACGAAGATTCCAACTTCGGGATGCATGCTTTAATCCATAAATGGAATTTTGAAGCTTGCAAACCTTCTTAGGATGCTTGGGATTGACAAAACCTTCAGGTTGTGTCATATACACATCCTCAAGTAAATTTCTGTTGAGGAAAGCAGTTTTGACATCCATTTGCCATATCTCATAATCATGATATGCAGCTATGGCAAGCAAGATCCTAATGGATTTGAGCATGACTACGAGCGAAAAGGTCTCGTCATAGTCTACACCATGAGTTTGTCGATAACCTTTTGCTACTAGTCTACCTTTGTAGGTCTTATCAGCTTTGAGTTTGAATAGCCACTTGCATTCAATTACCTTAGCACCTTCTGGTGGATCAACCAAGGTCCAAACCTGGTTATCGTACATTGATTGCATCTCAGATTTTATGGCTTCAAGCCAATTTTTCGAGTCTGGGCTCTCAATAGCTTCTCGGTAGGTAGTAGGATCCTCACGATCTACTAACTCAATAGTGTCACTGTCAGTGATTAGAAATCCATATCTCTCAATCTCCTGACGTACCCTACCGGACCTTCTATGTTCTTGTGTAATGGGTTCTTGTTCCATAACTGGTTGTGAACTTGATCCCATTTCCAACTCATCCTCTATAGGAGTTTGTGGCGCTTTAATTTCTCCAAGTTCTACTTTATTCCCACTGTCTTTCTTGAGAAGGAACTCCTTTTCCAAAAAAATAGCCTTGCGAGCAACAAATACTTTGTTCTCGGCTTGTGAGTAAAAGTAGTATCCCTTTGTTTCTTTAGGATAACCCACAAACAAGCAGACACTGGATTTGGACTCTAGTTTGTCAGATGTTAATTTCTTAACATGTGCTTCACAGCCCCAAATCCTGAGAAAAGACATATTGCGTTCTTTCGCAGTCCATACCTCATATGGTGTCTTCTCAACTGCTTTAGTTGGAGTACGGTTCAATAGAAACGCAGCAGTTTCTAATGCATAACCCCAAAAAGAGATAGGAAGATTAGCTTGACTCATCATAGATCGAACCATGTCCAACAGAGTTCAATTTCTCCTTTCGAACACACCATTCCATTGAGGTGTTCCAGGAGGAGTGAGCTGTGAAATAATACCACACTCCTTTAGATGACTGTCAAACTCTTGGCTTAAGTATTCGCCACCTCGATCTGATCGAATGGCTTTTATACTTTTTCCAAGTTGGTTTTCTACTTCGTTCTTAAACTCTTTGAATTTCTCAAAAGTTTCAGACTTGTACTTCATTAGATAGACATAGCCATATCTACTGAAGTCATCTGTGAATGTCACAAAGTAGCTAAAACTACCTCTAGCATGTGTACTTAAAGGTCCACATACATCGGTATGCATTAGTTCCAATAAGCCATTAGTCCTTTCACATTTTTTATTAAAAGGACTCTTTGTCATTTTTCCATGCAAACATGGCTCGCATGTATCATAAGACTCTAAGTCGAATGACCCAAGCACTCCAGTTTTGCGGAGTCTTGAAATGCGTTTTTTATTTGCATATCCTAAACGACAATGCCAGAAGTAAGTATGGTTCAATTCGTTTGATTTAACCCTCTTTGTATTAATGTTGTATATGGACTCTCTGTTTTGTAAATCAAGGATATAAAGGCCATTTTGCAACATGGCATTGCCATAAGAAATGCCTTGGTGACGAATATGAGCATTGCCATTTTTAATAACAAAATAAAATTCATCATTATCCAAACATGAAACTGAAATAATGTTTCTGCTCATAGCAGGCACATAATAACAATTTTTCAAAACAATACAAAGTCCGGAAGGTAAAGTGAGGTGATAGTCGCCTATCTCCATGGCAGCAACTCGTGCTCCATTTCCCACATAGAGGTCCACTTCATTCTTCCCAAGTAACCGCTTATTTCTTAGCCCTTGCACATTTGAACAAATGTGAGAACCACAACCGGTATCCAATACCCAAGTGGTAGAAATAGAAAGGTTAATTTCAGCAACAAAAATACTAGAATTGGATGCCTTGGCTCCATTCTTCTTTTGTTCTTCCTTGAAGAGAGCGCAATTCTTCCTCCAATGCCCTATCTTATTGCAATGGAAGCAAGTGCTCTCACTCTCTTTGAGTTTCTGCGCCTTGGGCCTTGATTGGGCCTGAGGTGCACTCCCAACTAACTTGGGTTTTCCCTTTCCCTTTCCCTTAGCGGGTCCTTCTTAATTCCCTTTTGAACCATTAGTACGGGATTGGTCTTTCGAATGTTCTCTTCAGCATTCTTAAGCATCCCAGCTCAGTGACTGACATGTTCATTGCATGCATGTTATAATTCATCACAAATGGATCATAAGCAGCAGGCAATGATGCTAAGATCAAGTCAGTGGCCAATTCCTTTGGCACTGGTACCTCAAGCTTCTCAAGAGTATCAAGATACCCTTTCATCTTGAGTACATGGGTACTAACAGGAGTACACTCAGCCATCTTGCAAGAAATTAAGGCCTTTGTTGTCACGAACCTCTCGTGATGAGCTTGCTCTTGGAACATCTCCATGAGGTGCACCATGATCGTATAGGCCTCTTGGTCCATAAATTGCTTTTGCAATTCAGGCACCATAGTGGCTAGCATCAAACAAGTCACATCATTAGAGTCACTTTTCTTGGTCTCAAAAGTTTCCTTTTGAACCACAGAAGCATTCCTAGCAGGTTCCTCAGGTAAGGGTGCATCCAAAACATACGACTTCTTCTATTGCTTAAGAACTATTCTTAAGTTTCGAGACCAGTCTATGAAATTGGTGCCATTCAATTTGTCCTTTTCAAGGACCGATCGCAATGAGAAATTGTTGTTTGAAGATGCCATTTTCAATCTACAATAAAATTTAGCAAGATTAAATGAGGTCTTATTATAATCCCACAAACTGAATTAATATCCCTTTAAATAATTCGCGTTAGTTATTTGATGTGGGCCAAGACCACTTTTCACAACAACTTATTAGTCAAGCTGTGCTTGTACACCTAACAAGTTAAGTTACTTAGGTAGGAAAGCTCCAATCATGTCTCGTACATGACTCTTGGATCAAATGGGCTAACATCTTAAGATGTTATAGCACAAACCCATTTATTAGTTGCCTAGGTCTGGGCATCCCTTTCCATGTTAAGTCCAACCTACATTCACAACCCATGCCTCACAAAGATAATTGGGCGCATCTAGGACTCCTAGTCTACGTGAACGATGATCGATGCCTTGACATGTTTCAAATTAGGAAGGCAACTTTGTGACTTACTATTTTAGGAATTCATTTTATTACGACTTACATGGCATACACTTTGTCATCCATACATAGCATGCATATATAAATAATTGCATAAAGTAAAGCGTGACAAACATGGGCCTAAAAACCTACAACTAAGATTCTATACTATTACATAAGAATCTTTGAAGTGGGCTTCTCCACTCCGGTGGGCTTCGTCTTGATTTACAAAGTCTTCAAGTATATTCTATTCTAAGAAATAAATGAAACTTTTACAATAAAATATAATGGCTCACAGGCCATATTTAATTACAAAAATCCAGGGCCCATGAATGCACCATGCATATCCATTCATCACACCAAACTAGCAAATAAATATACATAACATTCATGGATAAAACAAAGTCCAATTTTATTTAATTTAGCCAAGCCCATTAATGAAAATTGTGTACTTGAACCTTTAAGAGATGACCCCGTGATGGGCTTGGGCCGAAGCCCAATGGAATGAATCCTCTTATTGAATAAGTTCTCTTAAAAGCCCAAAACACAAACTAGTTAGATTTGTGCCATAAATCAACTCTAGTATAATTTCCAATTTTGCCATTTTAAATTTTATGTCATCAAGCTCATAAACATTAAAAATACATATAATATGTACCAACATGAATTAAAACACAAAATCATGAAGAACATATATACATGGTACACGGCATTCATATAAAACAAACAAATAACAAAACTAGTTGTTTAATGCTTATGTGATGCCACAAAAATGCACAAATACTTAAAACAATTTTATGAGTCATTTAATAAATTAAATAAGGTCATAAATATTGATTTAATATTATGTACCATTTTAATCTAAATGTGTTTTTACCATTTTAATAAAAACAAAACAAAAAATGTTGATTAAACATGTAACAAATACAAACTAGACATAGTTTTAAGTGATTTTAAAATTAATCAATTAAATTGTCATGGACCAGAATTAAAACCAAATTTAAATCATGTCCAGACCTGATATTTAATCTTTAAAAATCACTTACAAACAATCCAAAAACGTTTTTATATTTAATATTTAAAAACTAGTTGTTAAACTTACAATTAACATGCCAAATGCACCTAGTTTTAATATTAACATGTACCATCAAGTATAAATAATTAAATCCAACCATTAACAGCCCTAATAACATCTTAGGACAGTATATTAACATTTCATATTAATTAAAATACCTATATAATCAATTAAAATCGTCTTTACACCAAAACAATGCAAAAAACTCAAAACAAAAAATTTCAGATTTGCAAGTTTTCATAATGATGATTCTAACTAATTTATTCATGCATCTAAAGCACTAAAATAAGCATGTTTAGGCTCTAATACCACTGATGGAAAATGACATGGTATAAATGTGATGGTAATGCAACGGAAAAATAAAAATTTTTCATCATACATATCATATAAATCCAAAGCAAGAATCGAAACATGCAATTTTAGGGTTAAAAACTTACATCTTTGGATGCCTTTTAATCTTGAGTTTGGTGATGACCAGCAACCAAGATGACTTTATCCACCTTAGATCTTGATCACCAATGCCAAGGAATAGCTTTTTACGCCACTCCCTCTATTCTCACACATACAATTGCACTGTTGGCTTAAAATCGAGATTGCTAGCTCTCTTTTAAGGTACTGTGTAATGGCTATAGTTTGAAGCTACAAAACCTGATTTTGTACTTCTTTAGGTAGCTATTACTACCCAATAACACAAGAGAATGAGGAACAATCCTTTCTCCTTGTGAAAAATTGGCCAAAACAATTTATGAGAGAGAGAGAGAAAAACACGCCAAAACCATAGAATTATTAGGGTTTCACGTTTTTTCTCCCTCAATATATATTCTTTTCATTTTCTTAAGTGATCAATCTAAAAACCACTACCTTAAGATAATTAATATTATCTAGAGATAATTAATTTTAGCCTTTATCACTTATTTAAATTAAGAAATATATATTGATTAAAACTCCTTAAAATAATACATTTAATCCAAGATAATCCTTTTTGATTTAATCTAAGATAAATGTAAGACATAATAATTAACTAAATCTCTAAATAAAAGAATTAATCATGTGTTGAAATTCCATTGACATTATCTTGGAATTTTGGCCACACCATCCAATTATCTAGTGAATTAATTTAATTAAAATCCTTTAGGCTTTAATACTCAATTAATTAAATTAACACAAGACATTTAATTAATTGAAATTAAACCTTGTGGGCTGAATTTTTCACTCTCATGGGCCAAGGTCCAATAGCAATCTAATAACTCATTATTAAAAGCCCAAATTAATGCCCAATACTTAATTTAAATATTTTAAGCCCAATGCTTTGTGTGCGGTCCTATAGGTCCATTTAATGTCGGTAATGAATTAATAAATTAATTCAAAGTCTATATATATTCTCTAGTAAGATATTATAGCATTCCAAATTAAATGAAAATGCATATGGCATTTAGTGACCTAATGCAATTTTGCATAGTCCCTTACCCATAAATATCAGAATTAATATAAGGCATGGAACTAGTCATCCTTATATATATTAATTCCTTTCTTGATATTCCAGTAACACTTAACTCTCAGATAAATAATGATTACTCATTATTTCATCTCGGTATGGCCATACACTTCTCAGTTCACTGATCAAGTGGCCGATAATATTTTCTCTCTTAATGAGAGGGGTAATCCCTTCACTTCTCTCATGTTATCTAACATGAATCAATGCATACCCAATCATACCCGTACTTGTCACTCTGTTACGAGCACGTTAGGTGTATGTCAAAGTACACAGTAATTCATAAAGAGTTTCATAGAGATTTCAGGTCTAAGAACTCCGATACAAAACTTGCATATGAGAAACACTTATGACTTGTACCATGTAGTATTCTCATGAGCGGATCGTATCCAGATACCATGTTCTTTAACATGTATCTACGATCTCTGATTGACACTCTTGTCCTAATGATCCGTAAGACAGAACTCATAATATCAGAGAGAGCATACTAGTCTTAATTCATTGTTATTCCCATAATAATGACTGACTAGGGATATTTAGAATGATGTCTCATTTGTTTCAAGGTCTTACAACCATGTGCCTCACACATGATAACTTAAACCGAAACAATATTCTTGGATTGTTCTATCAATTGATATGCACAGGAATACAATGGAAAAAACAAATGCCTCATTTTATTAATTAAAGTGTTTTATTATAATGCATTGGGGCTAGGACTTACACTAACAACCATAACATATTATCTATAAGACATTACTTTTGACATGGTCGTACTATTATATTCCTTATTTCATAGCATAGGTACATGTCAAAATATACACTTACTCATCATAAGAATTTCATACATAAAATTAATCTTGCATTTAACAATCATGTACAAATTTAATTACAAATATATATATATATATCTTCATCAATAATCTTTAACTATGTGCATGTATGAATTTATTTGAATACATATAATCCTTTCTTAATAGTCATATTGCATGCCATATCCAATTTATTATGTATTCACATAGACACATATTTAACTTACCTAATAAAGAAAATATAAGGTAAAATACATTAAAAATATGCACGGGGTAGCATTCTTGACCCAATTTGTGAGCCACTTATGAATTTAAAAATGACGTTTTTAGGCTACATACCTTCTATAATCTTATTCCCATATGTGTCTAGTTACTAAAGCATCAAAATTCACCTTAATATATTATCTATAGCTCGAGATATTTGAGAAAAACTATAGGTTGTTCATAGAAACAAAATAGTGTTTATTACCATATATAAATATTTATAGGGTAAAATGAAGAAGGAATTAGACCATAATGTCTTCATCAAGGTTGTACTTCCAGGTCTCTAGTGTTACTAGAATTTTACTTTATAGCAATTTAACAATTCTACCAAAAGTTATGCCCGAATTACTAAAGTCTGTTCCCTAACAATACATCCAGTACCTACGAATTTCAAGTCAACATTTGACATGCTTGCATACATTTTTAAGTCATACTTACATCATAAAAATGTGTATTTAGGATTCTATTTTACATAGGAATTAACCTCATATCATTTTGATCATTGTACACACATATATCTCAATGTTTCCATAAAATGTTCCAGAATCAAAATTAACAGTTCACCTAACATTCAATAAAAGATAAAAATTATTCAGAGGTAGAATTAATGTTAGTTCCTTCTACAATGTTGTAGGTATATGTCTTGTATAACTTTAGAAATTTGAATGGTTACAATTAGAGATTTCTATCTTAATTTATGTTAAAATTTCAGACACTAGGTCAAGAGGTTTCCATTTCATCCTTGCATGTACACTTCATAAGTATTATCATCTCTTTAATTGCTCAAATTTTAGGACATTCACAACATAATTCTACCAATACAGCCACAACAAATAGGAAGAATCTCATCCCATACCTTTGGCTGAAATCCCCTTTTGCTTTCAATCTCTAGCAACTCATTTTCCTTTGATTTTTCTACTCTCATCTTATCCTTTACAACCAACATCATCATTTAATTAAAATTCTAGCACCATACTCAACCATTACATCAACAAATCGAGAAAGAAAAGGAGAAGAAGAAGATGAAATTCAGTAGTGATTATTCACCTTAAAGTTGTACACTTAAATGCCTTTAATTAACCAACATGAATTATCACTTAAATTGCTTGAAAAAGATTCAAAGATATTGAAAGAAAATTAGAGGAATTATTTTCTGAATTTCTTCTCTCAAATGGCTGCAGCATCCACCTCACACACAACTCTCTCCTCTTTTAAATCTTTATTATATAGTAACATGGAAATATCCTTATTAGTCCTTCCAAACTTTGCATGTCACACCATGAGCACACGATTTTTTGCATGCTATAAATTGACCCCACCATTTAATCTATTTCTTAAATCAACCTTTTCCATTTATTTTTTTTTTAAATTTCCCTCTCAATTTATTCTTCATTCACAATTGACCCCTAAAATGCCATAATTACAAATTTATCCCAAATTAATACTTTTTACTTCAATTATACCCTCGAATAATACTATACTATAGTATTAAATTTTATTTTCATGCAATTGATATAATAAAAAAATTATTGATCACTTGTCCCATACTTTATATGAAATTCTCATTTTAATTTAATCTTAGTCAAATAAAATCCTACTTAAAACATGCAATTCCAATTAGGGTCATGTTAGGGGTCTCACAAAATGAGCCATTTTAATAAACTTAACAAGTTTACCCATACCACATCATGCTTCATCTGAGTGAGAGGAAACCTTTTAATAAAATTTATAGTGGTGTCTTCCCATTTCCATTGTGAAATTGGAATAGGATTCAGCAATCCAAAGGGAAGTTGGTGTTTCGCTTTCACCTATTTACTATTGAAGCACTTGGAAACATAATCCACTACATCTTTCTTCATACCAGGCCACCAATAAAATTGCTTCAAATCTTGATACATCTTATTACCATCGCAATGCATAGTAAATACTGTATTATGAGCTTCATGTCTCAAAGTTCTTTTCAATTCATTGTCATGTAGGACACATAACCTATTCTAATAATGCACACTCCCATCTTCCTTTACTGTATACTCAGATTGATTCCCTTTATGCAATGATTACATAATCTATTGTAACCTCCCATCATTCTTTCGAGCATCTATCACTGCCTGTCTCACAATAGGTCTAGCCTTCAACTGAGCTATCAAAACAACATCTGATGTAAATTTTCATCTACACTATTGTAACATCATAGCTTTACCATCATCTTATGACTTAAGACATCGACTACCACGTTAGCTTTACTCAAGTGGTAATCAACAATATAGTTGTGTTCTTTAAATAATTCTAACCATCTTCACTATCTAAAGTTAAATTCCTTCTAAGCGAGCAAATACTTGAGACTCTTATTATCTATATAAATTTTGTATCTTTCCCTATATAAGTAATGCCACCAAATCTTCAAAGCAAATACTACTGCTACAAACTCTAAATCATATATAGGGTAGTTTTGCTTATATAGTTTCAACTGTCTAGATGCATAAGTTACCACCTTGCCATTTTGCATCAATGCATAACCTAAACAAACTATAGAAGCATTACTGTACATAGCATACTCTTTACCTGAAACCAGTTGTGTTATAACTGGACCTTCTGTTAACATCTTTTTTAATTGATCAAAACTTGCTTCACATTAATCGGTCCACTCAAACTTGATACAACTTAGTGAGTGATGAAGAAATAAAGAAACACCCTTTCACAAAGCAACAACAATGCCCTGATAATCCTATAAAACTTCTCACTTTAGAAATATTTTGAGGTGGTCTCAAATTCACAATAGCCTCAACTTTAGTTGGATCCACTCTAATACCTTTAAAAGACACAATATGGCTAAGGCAAGAAACTTCCCTAAGCCAAAAGTCACATTTTCTCAATTTAGCAAATAACTGATCTCCCTCAAAGTCTGTAACACAATCCTCAAATGGTCAACATGCTTAGCTTCATTTCTAGAGTAGACCAATATGTCATCTATGAACACCATAACAAATTGGTCTAAATAGGGTCTAAATACCCTATTCATTAAATCTATAAAAGCAAATGGTCATTTGTTAACCGAAATGGCATGACTAGGAATTCATAATGCCCACACCAGGTTCTAAATGTAGTTTTCGAAACATCCACATACATTAATCGAAGTTGATAGTACCCTAATCGCAAATAAATCTTTGAAAACACACCAATATCTTTCAACTGATCAAACAATTCTTCAATTCTAGGTAATAAGTACTTATTCTTCACTGTTACTTTATTTAGCTATCGATAATCTATACACATTCTCATAGACCCATCCTTCTTTTTGACAAATAAAATTGGAGCACCCTAAGGTGATGCACTAGACCTAATAAAGCCTTTATCAAGTAAATCTTGTAGCTAAATCTTTAACTCCTTTAATTCTAATAGAGCCATCATGTATGGTGCTTTAGAAATAGGAGTTGTACTAGGTAGAACTTCTATAGAAAACTCAACATCCCTTTTAGGTGGAAGACTAGGTAAGTCTTCTGGATATACATTAAGAAATTCATTCACCACTAATATATCCTAAAGCTTTCCCCTTTCCCTATTTGAATCGAGTACCAAGGCCAGATTTGCTTCACATCCCTTTCTAACAAATCACCTAGCTTGTATAGCTAATATCACATTAGCTAAGGATTTTTTTCAAATGTCCTAAACTACTACTTCTTAACCATTAATATCTTTAAGTGTTACTATCTTTGCCCCATAATTAACCACTCTATGATGTTTTGAAAACCAATGCATATCCAAAATAACATCAAATTCCCAAAATGGTAACTCAATGAGATCAACCAAAAATTATTTCCTTTAAATCATAATGGGACACTATTTATATATTTTATTAACATAGATATTGTGCCTCAATAGGTTACTTACACAAATATGATAATCCAATTGATGTATAGTTGACATGTTCCTACCTATATCCCTAATGAAAACATAATAATGGGTGAAACTAGAATCAATATGTACATGAATATCAAAATAAGAAAGAGAGAAAATACCGACTATAACTTCAGAAGCATCTCAATCCTCGTGAGCTTTCATTGTATAAGCTTGACCAGGAACAATTGGAACTGTAGGTTGGTCAACTATCTCTAATACATTTATGGGTTGGGATCAATGTTGGTTTGATCTACCATGCCCTTTGGCTCTACCTCTTCCAGTTGAGGGTGCATTAGAAGCTCCCTTACTACCTTGCTATATGGATCCTTGCTCCTTCTTTGAGGGAAAATTTGCCTTGTAGTGGTCAGTGCTACCATAATTAAACACATACACCTATTAACTTCCTACAAGTACCCCTATACTATCTTGAATAGTGAGGACACTTTGGTGGCTGACCCTCACTCTGCTTCACAAGTGTTTCTCTACCTAATTTAGACACTATAGATGATCATTGCCTTTTACCCTTGTTCACACGACTATAAATAGACTTCTACTGGATGATTTCCATATACACCCCTAGATCTATTTCTGGTGAAAGATCCACCTCTAGCATTGCTTTTTCTCTGTGATCTCCCTCTTTTAGCCAACCCATCTTTTCTACTCGAATAGCTGCCTGAGCAAGCTAAAAAAAATCAACCAGTTTCAATGATGTAGGTCCAATTAAATCTCTCTAATCCAATCATTCAAGCCAACTTCAAACTATCTATACTAAAAAGCTCTAGTTAGCTTCGAATTCGGAACATATTTACATAAGTGGCTAAACTCTTTCACATATTTAGCCACAAATATAACTCTCTATTTACATTCAAGAACTACTTTAATTTTTATTTTTATATGATTACTTTAATAACGTACTTCTTCTTAAACTCTACTTCAAAACACTCCCATGTAAGTGGATTTCGTAATTAGGGCTATTTTAATACTAATTTCCTCAAATAATATGCTGCTCCTTAGAGTAAGGACATAGCACAAGACACTTTATGATTGGCTGGGCACAAAATTTCATCAAAGATTATTCTTGGCTTTTCCAACAAAAAGTCAACTCCTTTAGATTGTCTCTAGATTAGAGGCTAAGAATTCCTTTGCACCATGCTTTCTAATCTCAATTATTAAAAGCTTTAGCACAGTCATCCTTTGTAGAATTTATGCCATGTCCTAAGAAATTTTCAATAGTGCTTCTCTATGAATGGCCCGTAAGAATCTCATTTTGATTAAAAAACAAAGATCCTGGATTGGAAGGATTTGTTCTAGCAGGCAAGTTACTTTCAGCTGATTCTTTAATGGCATCCCTAGAACCCTCCATCTACTATTTGTAAGAAAAATAGGAACTCCTACATTAGGCCCACATCACACTAAACCATTTATAAGAAAAATAGAAACTTCTACATTAGGCCAACATCACACTATACCATATAACATATAACATAGACTCTTATTAACTAGAAACGACTAAACCTATGGCTCTGATACCAAGCACCCTCATATTATAACCTAGCTATGTCATTATCATCATATATCATTAAGCTTGCTTTATTATATTCTCATGTTAATACTTAAACCTATGAACCTAGGAAAAGACAAATTCTCATAATTTGAATGACAAAAATAAATTAAACCTAGGAACCTAGAAAAAGACAAAGAACATGAATTAAACTATAAAAGTATATAAGTGAAACTATAAATAGGATAAGAAATCATTAAAAATAACACACAAAACACAAAAAATCAACATAAGAAACGATAAAAATTTAAAGAGAAGAGTTAGAGAAGTCCTAGTTCGTTGAGTCCTAGCTCAACTCATGTTACTCTTTCCAGGATGGGCTTGAGATCTATATAATGGTCTCTCTAAACATTGTTCCTCTTTTTCTCCTATCAATATGAGAAACATGTCAAAGTTCACCAAGGTTAGAAATTCCATATCTTCTATCAAAAGGATCAAATTGAGTGCCTCCACTTCAGAATTAATTGAACACTTCTTACTCCTTTGGTGAAACATTCTTTGCAAAAAATTCAAATACACCTTCCAAACAAATACATGATGTGTCTTCAAATATAAGTTGTCCCTTTTCTTCTTCATATGCCCAAAACTTAGATTCTTCTTTGTGCACCATTAGTGCATGATTTAATTCCTCCTCCTTACCACAATCACCTTGAAATTGTATTGAAACACTTAAGAGTTCCAGTTTAGATTCCAAATCTTTAATTTCCTTTTCATGATTTCTCAATAAACTCTTTTTACGCTTGATCTTCTCCTCTTAATTCCTTAACTTTTTCTCTTTGAATTTAAATATAGCCTCCCATTTTTATTTTTCAATCTTAAATTGTTTCTCTCAACTTGTAAGCAAATGTAGAAGAATTTTAACTTTGGAAGTGGTGCACTCTTATGGCACCTATGGAGAATATAGATCTTTAAAAGATGGTAAATATAAGAGCTGTAATTCCTGCATTTTTCTCTTTAAATAATTCATTTTCTCTCTTAAAAGGAATAATTTATAATCATGGACATCACCTTGCATCATTTAAAAATGCCTCAAAATCTTCCTACAAAGATAATCACCAAATCAAAAATAAATAAAATAAAAATCTCAATTACCTCAACTAAAGATATTTAACAAACAACATCGTTGTTCCCCGGCAACAATGCCAAAAACTTAATCAGTGTCTAAGAAGTGTACAATATTGGTTAAGTAATATAGGGGAATATATTTAAGACCCTAGGAATATTGAAGCCAATGGAAACGGGATTGCTAAGTAAAATATCTATAATTAAGTGGAATTATTATGAGATAATCCATAAGTTTTAATTGAAAGGAGTTCTAAGCTATACAAGAAACTAAATCTAAGAATTAATAACTAAATTAAAACAAAATCATCAAAGAAATAAATAAAATCAAATTTAATGCTTAGAAAATCTTATCTCCATAAATGTAATTTGAAATTAATATAATAATATTGACATAAATATCTAGAAAATTCTAGAATACAATTCTAGATTATTAAACTCATTGATTAATAACAAACTAATAACTAGCATCAGCTCGGATTTATAAATTGCTAGATCTCAAATAAATCTCCCCTTAAAATACCCATTTAAAATTCCATCTATTCCCTAACACACCTGAACTAAATATGATCTAGATATAGGAATCAAAATCTCCTTTCCAAACAAAAAATAACTAGATGCATAAAATAAAAGAACAAGGTATAAATAGATATAATTAACATTCAAATTTAATATTTAACCATCTCTTAATACATTAAAAATCAAACAAAAATGTCAATATAAATGCAAAATTAATCGCATACAAAATAGAAGAAAATATGAAAATATTCGTTAAACTTAAAATTCAAATGCAAATATAGTTCAAGAAATCTAAAGCAAGAAGAATTACTCAAACATCTAGAATATAATAATTAAAATACAAAGATGAAGTCTATAATACACCCTTGATGAAGAGAAGATAAAACTTAAAGTTCCAATCTTCTTTGACCTTGAAATCCTTTTTGAATCTCTAATTAGATCTAAACTAAAAAGAGAAAATAAAACCCTAATCTATAGTGACAAAAAAAAAAGAAATAAAACCCTAAAACTCTTTACAAAATCATCCTCGTATTTTCCCTTTTACATTAATACTTGAAAGACCTAATATAGGAGAAGTTTTGCTGCACTAAAACTCTTATTCTATAGAAAAACTTCCTATTATGTATTTACTATTTAAAGAACTCAGTAGAGATGGGTAGTTGTCTCTATCGAGTGGATTAAGAACAACTGGGAAAATATGTGACTCTATAGGGATAATTGGATGTCTCTACCAAGCTAATTAGAATTTGTTTATGAAGATCAATAACTTGATGGGGATGCCATTGTGTCCCTACTGAGTTGTATATCTCTAGATAGAAATCAACAAGCAACTCGGTAGGTATGGACCTTGCCAAGTTGTTAGCTTCTGTACAAAGCCGAGAATGGCCTTAAGCCACCCGGTGGGGAACTCCCCCATCCCTATCGGGTTAATTAGGATCACTTTTAGTAGAAACACTACAAAAACACACTAAAAACAACTTAAACACTCCTCACACAATGCACTAACACTTTAAATATATAATCAAACAATTTAACAATAAAAACTAATAAAAAAACCTAAAAAAAATAAAAAACATAGTTGCAATTCAGTGTTATGAGTTATCCAACAGGTTGTACTAAAGAGGACATCATCTCAGCCATCATAGCCCTCATCCTTTTTTTGAATTCATCAAACCTTCCATCTAACGCCTGAATATCAAAGGCTTTTATCTATGATGGGTTTACCATTCTTGTACTTTCTGAAGCTAACTTAAAAATATCTGTTGAACCTAAATTTGCTTTTTATTTTTATTCCAATAGTTCTGATGGAGGTTACCTGACATGATGCTCGTCTGGACCCCTAGCTATTTAATGACTTTTATAATGGTTGAAAAGGAACTGATTGTTAAAATGATGCAAGATTATGAATTTAATGCATGGTCATGTCATGCATCATTTGCAAAACACATGCATAAACAAGAATAACACTTTCCACCATTATTACTTCCCACACAAGCAGTCTTGATTTAGGTCATCTACTTTTAAGCCTAAATTTGAGGATCTTGAATACTAAATTAAGTTTAGGTTTCTTCATGAAAGTTATTGTTAAAAGTTTAAAGATTTATAGACTTTAGAATCATCTAATTAAGAGGTCTGTAGGCTAAGGCTGACATTCTCAAGACCGCTTTATATTCCAAAAATGATTTTTACGATTTTTCCTTTTTTGAAAGAAATAAATAGGTGGAGCCCAAAAAAATTATTTTCAAAACATTAAAAACCAAGAGAGAGCCAAGCACTTCCCCTCCTTATCTTTTTATGGCAAGCACTTTCCTCATTGGGTAACCCTGATCAAAAGTTACCTTAGAACCTAGTGTCTATAGTTGCCTCTAACTATAGGGAAACTAGTACACTATTGTCTAGGTTAGCCAAAGTTCAAATTAAGGAGTTATAGATATGTACTTGATGTGGCTATCTCTTTGGCGATGAAGGTTTGGTTATTAGGCGATCCATAAAAGTTTGCCAATAAAACTGCAGCACACAATCTTTACTGGCTCGTCACCTAGTTACCTATTGAAAGGATATTAATGCCTTTTAAGAGGACTTTATGCTTATAAGGAGACTTGAATGCCTCAGAAAGCGGACTTTTGATTCATAGGCGAATGCCACCATTTGTGACAGTGCCTAAATTTGAGCTTTTGGTGCTTGCTTATAGGCTACCATACTTAAAAATTTAAATGCTTCTTAAGATGACTTTGGGCACCTTTTTAAAGGATTTTGATGCCTCTTAAGAGGATGTTGGATTCATAGGTTAATTTTGTTGTCTATGATAATGCCTTGATTTGAGTTTTTGATGCTTGCTTGTAGGTGGATAGATTTCAAAAATTTTAATGCCTTTTAAGAGGAATTTAGTTACCTTTGGAAAGGATTTTGATGCCTCTTAAAAGGACTTTGGATTCATAAGCAAACCCTGCTCTCAACGATAGTTCCTAAATTTAGACTTACTCATAGCCTGATAGAGTTTAAAACTTTTAATGCCTCTTAAGAGAACTTTGGTTACCTTTTGAAAGGATTTAATGCCTCGTAAGATTTATTTGGATTCATAGGCGAACCCCGCTATTTGCTGTAATGCCTTGATTTATGCTTGCCCATAGGCAAATGGATTTTAAAACTTTTAAGGATTTTTGACATTTTAAGCTTATGGAATGTTTGGAGAATTTAAGCCTTTCTAGATTTTTGGTATTTTTAGTTTTTTTGCTTATTTTCTAAAGATTTTAAACTTTTTTAATTATTGGTGTGTTTTAAGTCCAAGTATTTTTCTTGTTGGGGTATTTTATCCTCTTGAATTATTAGGTATGTGTAGGCACCATGACCCGAGCAAACATAGATTAGGGTCACCCAATGTTGAGGAATAATATATTATTGCCAGTAAGTTTGGATCTCAAAACCCCGATCATCACATTTCTTGCTTTCTTTCAATGATTTTCATGATTTTCAAGGTATACTTAAATATTTCTAGTGGTTTTAACAAAAAGTCTATAAAAACCTTGTTTAGGACTTTCAATGGTGATAGATCATTGTTTGTCACCTGAGGTATGCCTATTTGTGGTCCTCTCTCTCCTATGCGGTCTAAACTAGGGGTATTTTGGAAAATTTAGGGTTTAGTGATGAGGGATGGTTGCCCTTGGCTCGAAACCAAGATTTTTCCATATTTTCTTGGGTTTTCAAAAAATGAAGTTTATCTTTTAAGATTTTTTTTTCAAATTTACATGTGTTTTAATTCTAAATTTGAGTAGATTTGAGTTGGAATTGAACTAAAATTCTTCCTTAAGTATAAAAACTCAAATCTAGGGTTTTCTGAAAGGGGCAGGAATCTTTTTTTTAGAGAGCTACCATTAGAGAAGAAGAATTAGTTTCATTCTCTCTCTAAACCTTGTTCTGTAGCAATTCTTGTTGAAATTCTAAAGACTACTCTATACCTTTCTTGTACAATCATGTCATACATATGCCATTTTGTTTGCAATCACTCATAGATATAGCTCATTTGTATAATTATCACATTTGTTATTATGCCTTTTAATTAATTTGTCAAATTGGATAAAATCATACAAGAGAACTATTTAATATATTGTGGTTTACCACTTTTTACATTTTACAAAACATTATATTTAGTACCAAATAAGAATAGACAAAATAAATGTATAAAGGTGACTTCTTTATACTTGACTCTTCCTAGTGTTGGCTCGGTCGCTGCAGATCTAGCTCCTGACAAAGAGTTTGAACTTGGGTACCTACACGGATATAACCCGTGCTAAGCTAAATAGCTTAGTGAGGAAGAATTACAATGTGAACGACCACTCACAGTGGTCATTCTCAAGCACACAAACATGCAATCTTTCAAAAACATACGCTCGTTATCATTAGAGAATGGCATAATCAATAATAAGAGAAAATGTACTTCTAAATTACTCATGGTGTAATTGTAATCATGTATAACACATTAGTATTTAGCATATTCTTAAATAATTCACTTATTTTCTATATGAAAGCCTGCCTAAACTCTATAAGTGTTGATAATTGGAATTGTGGATACCCAAAGGTATCAGTCATGTAAATAACGGTAGGTATTAAATCCTATGGATATCTGAAGATAGCAAATATGTGGACCCAATAGGGTCGAATTATAGTCCTAATAGGATGACTATAGACCCAAACAGGGTCAAACCTGTAGCAACTGCAATTCTCTCTCTATATGCATGCCTATCTGTCCCCAACCAAGTCTTATACACAGGCTTTAAAATATTCTCACACATTTCCATATTTCAAGAGTAATCGAATCCAAGATGTGCATATATACAATTATAAGTACTCAAAATGATCACAATGTTAATATTTGATCATATTTGCAAATTTAAAAGTATACATGTTTCTATCATATGTATATCATGTCATCAATTGTCATAATCTTACATTTCCATGTGTTTAATTACAAATACATGCTATATATATGTGTGTGTGTGTGTGTATAAATGTACCTTTTGGCTATCATGCATTTCATGTCATATTATAAGTTAATTGTTCCTTTCTAAATTACTCAAAAGTCCTTAACTTCATCAATGAAAAAAAGAAAAGAAAAGAAATAAAGAGAAGAGAAGAGAGAAGGGCCAAATCATGACATTTGGAATGACTCGTTACAGAGGCTGAAGGGGACGACTCATGATGCTTGGAATTACTCATGATGCTTGGGATGACTCATCATAGAAAATAAAATGAATAACTCATGGTAATAGGGACTACTCATGATAGAGGCTAAAGGGGACAACTCGTAATAGCAGGGATGGGTCGTGATTGAGATAGTTTCCCTAGTTCATTTTGTTTTGCATTTTTGTCATATGTCTATGAAAATTCAGCCATAATGGTCTTCTAAAAAAATTTTTATTAGATGTTTATAGTTTCAAGAAATTAAAAATGACTCCATTTGGCCTTGTAAATCTTGAGATATTCACTTAAAAATGGGGACTGCTCCCAATGATAGGGTAGCAGACATAATCAAGATTCAAGCTAATTTTTCACTATCCTAGGGGATGAACCAAATGTTGGTGTCTTCATATGAAACTTATGTTTTTTAGTCTAGTTTTTATTACAACTAAAATTATTCAATTTGGAGACCTCAAACTTTAGATATAGGCAAAATAGTCTAGTGAACCCAAGGACAACTTTTGCCAAAAAGAGGGTCTATCACCTAATTTCGGTTTCTATGGCAATTGTGCCCTCAATTTCCTATATATCTCTCTAAATAATCCTAATTTAAAACTTTTAAATCCTAGCATTAAGCAAATACCCATAAGAAATGGCAAGAAGTTCCCATACCTTTTTATAGTTAAACCTTCTTCAAGCTCCTCCTTCAAGCTTCTCCTTCCCTTTGCTGGAGCGCCCTTATACATAGAGTAAATTCATATGCAATTATAACATGAAGGATTCATATGGATTCTTCACTATCACCTTATCAACACTAGCGCAGCCCAAGGGATCACACTAGGCTAGATAAAACCCTTATCAAACAACTCTTGCAATTGAACTTTCAACTCCTTTAATTCTGATGGTGTAATCCTATACGGCACCCTAGAAATAGGAGTGGTTCCTAGTAAGGTTTATATGGATAAGTCCACTTTTATTTTAGGCGCGAGACCTGGTAGTTCATTAGGAAACACATCAAAAAATTCACTAACCACTGGCATGTTTTGAATATTTACTTTCTTTCCAAGCATACTTCACACCCTTTCCTGATGAAATGCCTACCGTGCATAGCCTAGATGATGTTTGTTAAAAGTTTTGATCTAATACCCCAGTATGTTATTTCCTGGCCATCTACATCGTTTAGTTCTAAAGTCTTTATCATACAATTCATTACTACTGATGTTTAGTCAACCAATCCATGCCTAGTATCACATCAAATTCATGGACTGGTAACTCTATTAGTTCGGCAGGAAATTCTCTTTATTAAATCACAATAGGGCAATTCCAACATACTTTATTCATATAAACACTATGGCCTAGAAGGCTAGTCAGACATATATCAATCACTAATTGTTCCACATTTGCCATATTTCTACCTAGATCCATAATGCAATTATAAGAAAGAGTATAACCTGGATTGATAAGAACATACACATTAGTGTTAAAAACTGAGAAAATACCTGTTATGACTTTTGAGGCTTCTACTTTTTCACGAGATTTCATTGCATATGCTTGGGTAAGAGGTGTAGAAGCAAAAGGCCAATCAATGGTCATAGAAACATTTTTGGAGTGCGCTCTACCTCGACCTCTTTCACGCCGTCTATCTATTGTAGGCGCATTAGAAGCTTCTCTATTGCATAGATCACTGCTCTTGATTTAATAGGCGGTTAGTCCTAAAATGATCAATAACTCCACCCAAACACAAGCACTTTTTAACATCGTATAGGTACCCCAATCTCTCTTAGAACAATAGGTGCATTCTGGTGGCTGACCTCTACCCTAACCTATTGTTGTCTCCTTAATCTAGATAACGTAAATGTTCCCTATCATCTACGTCGAGTTGTAAGATTGTTGAAAGATCAAGTTGATTGATCGCTCTATATAATTCGAGGTCTTTTACCTGTAGATGTACAACCTCTGGCCAAACTTCTTCTTTGCTCTCTTTCTCTCTTAGCCACTTCATTCATTTCTACTCGAATGGTTGCATGTACAAGTAGATAGTAATCCATTATCTGTAATGAAGTAGGTATGATTAAATGATCTCTAACACGATTGTGTGAGCCATCGTCAAATCGCTAACACTTAAAGGCTTCAGTTAAAATAGATTTTGGTGTATATTTACTAAGATGGCTAAATTCTTTCTCATATTCAACTACTGTTATATCTATTTGCTTTAAGTTTAGAAATTACCTCAGTTTCTCCTCTTTATATGCTTCAGTAACATATCTTTTCTTAAACTCCTCTATAAAGAAGTCCCAAGTTAGAGGATCCAGTAATTAGGGTTGCATTAACACTAGTTTCCACCAGTCATATGTTGGTCCTTGAAGTAAGGACACATCATACGTAACTTTCTAACTAGCTAGGCATTGGATCTCATCAAATACATGCTGAGTCCTTTCTAGCCAAAACTCTGCCTTTTTTTATTCTTCTAATGTAGTGCTAAAAAATTCCTCTACTCCATGTTTTCTAACTTTTGCAATAGGGGCTTTAGGAGTAGTCATTCTTTGAAGAATTTGAGCCATATCTTGAGAAAGTTTCAACAACGTTTCCCTAAGGATAGCAGCTGCGGGTACATCACCCCGAATTGAGGTTGAAGATTCTAGATTGGAAGGGTTTGGTCTCACTGGTAAATTGTTCTCAGTACTTTCAACCCCTGCTTCCCTTGACTATTTCATGTTCACTATCTATAATAAAATAGGGGCAACAGAATTAGGCCAACACCACTAACAGTCTATACATGCATGTTTTTAACATCCTAGTAGCCAGAACTACCTAAACCTAGGCGCTCTGATACCAAAAATGTAGAGACTACTCTATACCCTTACTAGACAATCATGTCATACATATACTATCATACATATGCTAGTCTATATGCAATCACTAATAGATATAGCTCATTTGCAAAATTATCACATTAGTTAGCATGCCTTTTAATTAATTTGTCAAACTCGATAAAATCATGCAAAAGAACTATTTACTATAGTGTGTTTTACAACTATTTATGTTTTACAGATCATTATATTTAGTACAAAATGAGAATACACAAAACAAAAGCAAAAAGGTGAGTTATTCATACTTGACACTTTCTAGTGTTGGCTCGGTCGTTGCAGATCTTGCCCTTGAGAAAAAGTCTGAACTTGGGTACTTACATGAATAAAACCCATGCCAAGCTAAATAGGTTAGTAGGGAAGAATTACATTGTGAACAACCACTCATAGTGGTCATTCTCAAGCACACAAACATGCAACCATACAAAAACATGCGCTCATTATCATTAGAGAATGGCATAATCAATAATAAGAGAAAATGTACTTCTAAATTACACATGGTGTAATTGTAATCATGTATAACACATTAATATTTAGCATATTCTTAAATAATTATCTTATTTTCTATGAAAGCCTACCTAAGCTCTATGAGTGTTGATAACGGGAACTATGGATACTCAAAGGTATCAGTCATATAAATACCCTTAGGTATTAAATCCTATGGATATCTAAAGATATCGGATCTATTAACCCAATTGGGTTGAACTATAGTTACAATGGGAAAACTGTAGACCTAAATGGAGTCAAACTTGTGGAAACTGCAATTCTTTCCCTATAGGTATGCTTATCTATCCACAGCCAAGTTCTATACACAGGGTTTAAAATATTCTCACACATTTCCATATTTCAAGAGTAATCGAATCCAATATGTACATATATACAATTATAAGTACTTAAAATGATCACAATATTAATATTTGGTCATATATGTAGTTTTAAAAGTATACAAGTTACTATCATATGTATATCATGTAATCAACTGTCTTAATCTTACATTTCTATGTGTTTAATCACAAATACATGCATATATATATATATATATATATATATATATATATATGTGTGTGTGTGTTTGTGTGTGTGTACGTGTGTATAAACATACCTCTAGGCTATCATGCATTTCATGTCATATTATAACTTAATTGTCCCTTGATAAATTACTCAAAAGTATTTAACTTCATCAAGGAAAGAAAATAAAAGAAATGAAGAAAAAAAAGAGAGAAGGGACAAGTCGTGACACTTGGAACAACTCGTTACAGAGGCTGAAGGGGATGACTAGTGATGCTTGGAATGACTCATAATGCTTAGGATGACTTATGATAGAAACTAAAAGAGATGACTCATGATAAAAGGGACTACTCATTGTAATGGCTAAAAGGGACAACTCGTGACAGCTGGGACAAGTCGTGATAGAGATAGTTTTCCTTATTCATTTTCTTTTGCATTTTTGTCATACCTCCAGTCCAATTCAGCCAAAATGGTCTTATAAAAACTTGTTATTCTATGTTTCTAAATTCTAAAATATTAAAAAGCACTCCATTTGGACTTGTAAATGTCAAGGTATTCACTAAACAATGGGCACTACTCTTAATTGTAGGGC
>JBBPFJ010000639.1:0-65443 GCA_037975025.1 Excoecaria agallocha
ACCATGATCACAACTCAGTTTTTGTGTCCTATCAAAATTCTTCTTATTAATAATGCATGTTAGTGTAAGCCCTAGCCCCAATGCATTGTTATAAAACACTTAAGTTAATAAATGAGGCATTTGTTTTATCTATTGTATTCATGTGCATATCAATTGATAGAACTATCCAAGAATGTTGTTTCAGTTTAAGTTATCATGTGTGAGGCATATAGTTGTAAGACCTTGAAACAAATGAGACTTCATTCTAAATATCCCTAGTCAATCATTATTATGGGAATAACAAATGAATTAAGACTAGTATACTCTCTCTGATAATTTGAGTTCTGTCTTACGGATCATAAGGACTGGAGTGTCAATCAGAGATCATACATACATGTTTAGAACATGGTATCTGGATTCGATCCATTCATGAGAACACTACATGGTACAAGTCATAAGTGCTTCTCATGTACAAGTTTTGCATCATAGTTCTTAGACCTAAAATCTCTATGAAACTTTTTATGAATTACTGTGTACTTTGACATACACCTAACGTGCTCGTAACAGAGTGACAAGTATGGATATGCACTGATCCATGTTAGAGAGCATGAGAGAAGTAAAGGGATTACCCCTCTTGATAAGAGAGAAAATATCATCGGCCACTTGATCAGTGAACTGAGAAGTGTATAGCCATACCGAGATGAAATAATGAGTAATCATTATTTATCTAAAAGTTCAGTGTCACCGAAATATCAAAAAAGGAATTAGTATATATAAGGATGACTGGTTCCATGCCTTATATTAATTCTGATATTTAAGGATAAAGGACTATGAAAAATTGCATTAGGTCACTAAATGTCATTTGCATTTTCATTTAATTTGGAATGCTATAATATCTTGCTAGAGAATATATATAGCCTTTGGATTATTTATTAATTCATTGCCAATATTAAATGGACCTATAGGATCGCACACAAAGCATTGGGCTTAAAATATTTAAATAGTGTATTGGACATTAATTTGGGCTTGTATTTAAAGTCAAATTAATGTATGTAGTGGGTAAACAAATTTTTTCCTTAAACAACTAGCTGTTTAAGGCAAATTTGTTAAACTTTTATTTTACCTTAAACGACTAGCTGTTTAAGGCATATCTGCTAACAGTTGGTCTACGAGAGAAATTTATTGGCATGTGCTAGGTTTAATTTCAATTAATTAATTATCTACTTATAATTAAGTTAATTGAGTATTAAATCCTAAATTGTATTTAATCAAAATATAATACTTGAAAGGAAATTAATGTGGCCGAAATTCAAGCTAGGAATCCTAGTTGAATTCGGCAACCAATTACCCTAAATAAGTAAGCTTGTTTTGATTAAATGTCTTATGCCATTTTAAATTAATTTGAATTTAAAACCTAATAGAGTTTGAATTAATTTAAATCACTTAATTAGGAAGTGATGGAGGGTGAAAATATTCCTAATTCTAAAGGATTTTGACATTACCTATCTTTCCTAAATTAGTGATATAAATTGATTAATTCTATTTTGACCTAGGTGAGAATTTCTCTCTAGTGCCGCCACTCTCAAGAGAAAGAATTTTTCTTAATCTCTTGTGTTCTTGGGCAGCAATAGCAACCTAAAGGAAGAACAAGATTAGATCTTGTGGCTTCAAACCATTCCCATTGCTGAATACACAATCATAGAGCTAGCACTCTTGATTTTAAGCTATCTTTGTAAGTGTGTGTGTGAGCATAGAGTGGTGTAGCGTAAAGGCTGCTCCTTTGGTATTGGCGCTCCAAATCTGAAGTGTATAAGTCTATCTTATACATTTTCCATTGCAAAATCAAGTTTTGAAGAGCATCCAAGCTTGTCAATTTAAAACTCTAAAATTGCATGTTTCGATTCTTTGTCGTATATTGCATGGCATGAATGATCAATATTTTTATTTGTTTCGCTGTGTGATCTTCATGTATATGCCATGTGATATTCCTTCAGTGGTATCAGAGCCTAACCATGCTTATTTTAGTGCTTTGGATGCATTAAATCTTGATTCAAAATCGTTCTTGCATAAAACCGCAATGCTGAAATTTTATGTTTTGAGTTTTTTGCATTGTTTTAGTGTAAAATGATTTTAAATGTTTTATTAGGTATTATAATTATTGTTACATGTTTATATACTATCCTAAGATGTTCTTAGATCTGTTCATGGTTGATTTTAATTATACATACCTGATCGTACATGTTAATATTGAAACTAGGTGCTAGTTTGCATGATATGTATTTGTTTAACAACTAGTTTTCAATATTGAATGTAAAAACATGTTTGGAATGTTTGTAAGTAATTTTTAAAGATTAATAACAGGTTTGGAAATGTTTTAAAATGGTTTTAATTATAGTCCATGATAATTTAATTGATTAATTTTAAAATCATTTAAAAACTATGACTAGTTTGTGTTTGTTGCATGTTTAATAAACATTGTTTGTTTTGTTTTGATTAAAATGAAAAAAAACACATTTAGATCAGATCTGAACAGAACCTTAACTCAATTTTTATGACCTTATTTAAATCATTAAATGGCTCATAAAATCATTTTAAGTATTTGTGCATTGTTTGTGGCATTATATGAGCATTAAACAACTAGTTTCATTGTTGTTTGTTTGTTTTAGTATATATGCCGTATATGACACATGTTCTTCATGAATTTTTATGTTTAATTCATGCTGGTTTATATTATATTTATTTTTAATATTTATGGGCTGTATGACATAATATTAAAAAATGGCAGAATTGAAAATTTTACTAGAGTTGATTTATAACACAAATCTAACTAGTTTGTGTTTTGGGCTTTTAAGAGAACTTATTCAATAAGGGGATTTAGTTCATTGGGCTTCGGCCTAGGCCCATCATGGGGTCTTCTCTTAAAAGTGCAAGTACATAATTTCCATTAATGGGCTTGGCTAAATTAATTAAAATTGGACTTTATTTTATTCATGAATGTTATGTATATTTATTTGCTTGTTTTGTGTGATGAATGGATATGCATGGTGCATTCATGGGCCCATATTTGTCATGCTTTACTTTATGTAATTATATATATATGCATGTATTGAATGGATGACAAAGCGTATGCCATGTAAGCTGTAATAAAATGAATCCCTAAAATAATAAGTCACAAAGTTGCCTTCCTAATTCGAAACATGTCAAGGCATCGATCATCGGTTACGTAGACTAGGAGTCCTAGATGCGCCCGATTATCTTTGTGAGGCATGGGTTGTGAATGTAGGTTGGATATAACATGGAAAGGGATGCCCGGACCTAGGCAACTAATAAATGGATTTGTGCTATAACATCTTAAGATGTTAGCTAATTTGATCCAAGAGTCATGTACGAGACATGATTGGAGTTTTCCTACCTAAGTAACTTAACTTATTAGGTGTACAAGCTCAGCTTGACTAATAAGTTGTTGTGAAAAGTGGATCTTGGCCCACATTAAATCACTAACGTAAATTATTTCAAGGGATATTAATGCGGTTTGTGGGATCGTTATAAGACCTCATTTAATCTTGCTAAGTTTTATTGTAGATTGAAAAATGGCATCTTCAAACAATAACTTTTCATTGCAATCGGTCCTAGAAATAAACAAATTGAATGGTACCAATTTCATAGACTAGTCTCAAAACTTGAGAATTGTTCTCAAGCAAGAGAAGAAGTCATATGTTTTGGATGCACCCTTGCCTGAGGAACCTATTAGGAACACCTTTGTAGTTCAAAAGGAAAATTTTGAGACTAAGAAGAGCAACTCCAATGATGTGACCTGTCTGATGCTGGCCACTATGGTGCCCGATTTGTAAAAGCAATTCATGGACCAAGAGGCTTATGCGATCATGGTGCACCTCAAGGAGATGTTCCAAGAGCAAGCTTGTCATGAGAGGTTCGTGACAACAAAGGCTTTGATTTTTTGTAAGATGGCTACGGGTACTCCCATTAGTACTCATGTACTCAATATGAAAGGGTACCGACTTGATCTTAGGTTTATTGACTGATGATTATGAATCTATTTCTTATGAATTATAACATGCATGCAATGAATAAGACAGTCACCGAGCTTCATGGGATGCTTAAGAATGCTAAAGAGAACATTCAAAAGGACTAATCTCGTACTTATGGTTCAAGGGGGCATTAAAAAGGGACCGCTAAGGGAAAGGGGAAGGGAAAGGCAAAACCCAAGAATGACTTAGCATGGCCTAAGTCTAGTGGGAGTGAACCTCAGGCCCAACCCAAGCCCAAGGCACAAAAGCTAAAGGAAAGCGAGAGCACATGCTTCCATTGCAACAAGTTAGGGCCATTGGAGGAAGAATGTGCTCTCTTCAAGGAAGAACAAAAGAAAATGGAGCCAAGGCATCCAGTTTTGGTATTTTTATTTTTAAAATTAACCTTTCTATTTCTACCACTTGGGTATTGGATACTGGTTGTGGTTCTCACATTTGTTCAAATGTGCAGGGGTTAAGAAATAGGCGGTTACTTGGGAAGAATGAAGTGGACCTCCGTGTGGGGAATGGAGCACGAGTTGCTACCATGGAGATAGGTGACTATCAACTCACTTTACCTTCCAGACTTTGTTTAGATTTGAAAAATTGTTATTATGTGCCTACTATGAGCAGAAACATTGTGTCAGTTTCTTGTTTGGATATGGATGGATTTGATTTTGTTATTGATAATGGCAATATTCATATTCATCGCCAAGGAATATTATATGGCAATGCCATGTTACAAAATGGCCTTTATATCCTTGATCTACAAAACAAAGAGTCCATATACAATATCAATACAAAGAAGGCTAAATCAAATGAATTGAACCCTACTTACTTCTGGCATTGTCATTTTGGACATACAAATGAAAAATGCATTTCAAGACTCCATAAATCTTGAGTGTTTGGTCATTCGATTTGGAATCTTATGACACATGCGAACCATGTTTGCATGGAAAGATGACAAAGAGTCCTTTTAACAAGAAAGGTGAGAGGACTAGTGACTTATTGGAACTAATACATACCTATGTATGTGAACCATTAAGTACACAGGCTAGAGGTGGTTTTAGTTACTTTGTGACATTCACATATGAATTCAGTAGATATGGCTACATCCATCTAATGAAGCACAAGTCTGAAACTTTTGAAAAATTCAAAGAATTTAAGAACGAAGTAGAAAACCAACTGGCAAAAGTATAAAAGCCATTCGATCAGATCGAGGTGGTGAATACTTAAGCCAAGAGTTTGACGGTCATCTGAAGGAGTGTGGAATTATTTTACAGCTCACTCCTCCTGGAACACCACAATGGAATGGTGTGTCTGAAAGGAGAAATCGAACTCTATTGGATATGGTTCGATCAATGATGAGTCAAACTAATCTTCCTATCTCTTTTTGGGGTTATGCATTAAAAACTATTGTGTTTCTACCTGAACCATACTCCAACTAAAGTAGTTGAGAAGACACCATATGAGGTATGGACTGGGAAAGAGCCCAATATATCATTTCTCAGGATTTGGGGCTGTGAGGCATATGTTAAAAAATTAACATCTGACAAACTAGAGCCCAAATCCACTGTCTGTTTATTTGTGGGTTATCCCAAAGAAACAAAGGGATACTACTTTTACGCACAAGCCGAGAATAAAGTTTTTGTAGCTCGCAAGGCTGTTTTCTTGGAAAAGGAGTTTTTTCTCAAGAAAGATGGTGGGAGTAAAGTAGAACTTGGAGAAATTCAAGTGCCACAAACTCCTGTAGAGGATGAGTTGGAAATGGGATCAAGTTCACAACCAGTTGTGGAACAAGAAACCATTACACAAGAGCCTAAAAGGTCTGGTAGGGTACGTCGGGAGATTGAGAGATATGGTTTTCTAATCACCGACAGTGATACTATTAAGTTAGTGGATCGTAAGGATCCAACTACCTACCAAGAAGCTATTGAGAGCCTTGACTCAGAAAATTGGCTTGGAGCCATGAAATTCGAGATGTAATCAATGTACGATAACCAGGTTTGGACCTTGGTTGATCCATCAGAAGGTGCTAAGGTAATTGAATGCAAGTGGCTATTTAAACTCAAAGCTGATAAGACCTACAAAGGTAGACTAGTAGTAAAAGGTTTTCGACAAACTCATGGTGTATACTATGATGAGACCTTTTCACCTATAGTTATGCTCAAATCCATTAAGATCTTGCTTGCCATAGCTGCATATCTTGACTATGAGATATGGCAAATGGATGTCAAAACTGCTTTCCTCAATGGAAATCTACTTGAGGATGTGTATATGACACAGCCTGAGGGTTTTGTCAGTCCCAAGCATCCTAAAAAGGTTTGAAAGCTTCAAAAATCCATTTATGGATTAAAGCAAGCATCCCGAAGTTAAAATCTTCATTTTGATGAAGCAGTCAAAGAATTTGACTTCATCAAAAATGAAGATGAGCCTTGTATGTACAAGAAGGTTAGTGGGAGCATAATAGTATTTTTAGTCCTATATGTGGATGACATCCTTCTCATTAGAAATGACATTCCAACATTGCAAAAGGTTAAGCAATGGTTGGGGAAGTGTTTCTCAAAGAAAGACTTAGGTGATGCCGAGACAATACTTGGTATTCGGATCTATAGAGATAGATCGAATCGGCTTTTGGGACTAAGTCAAGAAAAGTACATAGACAAAGTACTAAAGCATTTTAGTATGGGAGACTCAAAGAAAAGGGCACATACCTTTGGCTTTTGGAGTTATTTTGACTAAAGAATAATGTCCTAAAACTAAAGAGGAGAGGGATAACATTAGTAGAATGCCATATGCATTTGCTATTGGATCTATCATGTACGCTATGTTATGTACTAGGTTGGATGTTGCCCATGCACTTAGTATAACTAGTAGGTTTCAGCAAGACCCTGGTTAGAAGCACTGGTCTGATGTAAAAGAGATTCTAAAGTACCTGCGAAGGACTAAGGATCACTTCTTGGTGTATGGTGGTCAAGAAGAGCTCATCATACAAGGTTATGCCGATGCTGCTTTTCAAACCAGCACTCATGACTCAAGATCGCAATTTGGATTTGTTTTTGTTTTGAACGACGGTGCTGTCAGCTAGAGAAGCTCAAAGCAAGAGACCGTTGCCGACTCAACTACAGAATTTGAGTATATTTCAGCAAGTGAGGCTACAAAGGAGGTTGTTTGGGTTAGAAATTTCATTTTTGGATTAGGAGTGGTCCCAAGCATTCTAGATCCAATAAAAATTTTCTGTGACAATAACGGGGCTATTGAACAGGCCAAGGAGCCCCCGTCACACCAAAAATCCAAACACATACTCAAGAGGTACCACCTAATTAGAGAGATCATTGATCGTGGGGACGTCAAGATTAGCAAGATAGCAAGTGAAAATAATGTAGCAGATCCTTTGATGAAATAGTTGCGTCCAAATCTATTCGAAGCGCATTTGAGAGCGTTCAGTATTAGGGCTATGCCCAATTGGGACTAGTGCTAGTGGGAGATTGTTAGTGTAAGCCCTAGCCCTAATGCATTGTTATAAAATACTTAAGTTAATAAATGAGGCATTTGTTTTATCTATTATATTACTGTGCATATCAATTGATAGAACTATCCAAGAAGATTGTTTCAGTTATCATGTGTGAGGCACATGGTTGTAAGACCTTGAAACAAATAAGACTTCATTTTAAATATTCCTAGTCAGTCATTGTTATGGGAATAATAAATGAATTAAGACTAGTATGCTCTCTTTTATAATTTGAGTTCTGTCTTACGGATCATAAGGACTTGAGTGTCAATCAGAGATCATACATACATGTTTAGAACATGGTATTTGGATTCGATCCATTCATGAGAACACTACATGGTACAAGTCATAAGTGCTTCTCATGTGTAAGTTTTGCATCAGAGTTCTTAGACCTAAAATCTCTATGAAACTCTTTATGAATTACTGTGTAGTTTGACATACACCTACCATGCTCGTAACAGAGTGACAAGTATGGGTATGCATTGATCCATGTTAGAGAGCATAAGAGAAGTAAAGGGATTACCTCTCTCGATAAGAGAGAAAATATCATCGACCACTTGATCAGTGAACATAGAAGTGTATGGCCATACCGAGATGAAATAATGAGTAATCATTATTTATCTAAAAGTTCAGTGTCACTGGAATATCAAGAAAGGAATTAGTATATATAACGATGACTGGTTCCATGCCTTATATTAATTCTGATATTTAAGGGTAAGGGACTATGCAAAATTGCATTAGGTCACTAAATGCCATTTGCATTTTCATGTAATTTGGAATGCTAGAGAATATATATAGCTTTTGGATTATTTATTAATTCATTGCCAATATTAAATGGACCTATAGGATCGCACACAAAGCATTGTGCTTAAAATATTTAAATAGTGTATCGGGCATTAATTTGGGCTTGTATTTAAAGTCAAATTAATGTATGTAATGGGTAAACAATTTTTTTCCTTAAACAGCTAGCTGTTTAAGGCAAATCTGTTAAACTATTATTTTGCCTTAAACAACTAGTTGTTTAAAGCAAGTCTGTTAACAGTTGATCCACGAGAGAAATTTATTGGCATGTGCTAGGTTTAATTTCAATTAATTAATTATCTATGTATAATTAAGTTAATTGAGTATTAAATCCTAAATTGTATTTAATCAAAATATAATACTTGAGAGGAAATTAATGTGGCCGAAATTCAAGCTAGGAATCCTAGTTGAATTCGGCAACAAATTACCCTAAATAAGTAAGTTTGTTTTGATTAAATGTCTTATGCCATTTTAAATTAATTTGAATTTAAAATCTAATAGAGTTTGAATTAATTTAAATCACTTAATTGGGAAGTGATGGAGGCTGAAAATATTCCTAATTCTAAGGGATTTTGGCATTACCTATCTTTCCTAAATTAATGATATAAATTGATTAATTCTATTTTGACTTAGGTGAGAATTTCTCTCTAGTGCCGCCACTCTTAAGAGAAAGAATTTTTTCTTAATCTCTTGTGTTCTTGGGCAGCAATTGCAACCTAAAGGAAGAACAAGATCAGATCTTGTGGCTTCAAACCATTCCCATTGCTGAATACACAATCATAGAGCTAGCACTCTTAATTTTAAGCTATCTTTGCAAGTGTGTGTGTGAGCATAGAGTGGTATGGCGTAAAGGCTATTCCTTTGGCATTGGTGTTCCAGATCTGAAATTTATAAGTCTATCTTGTACATTTTCCATTGAAAAATCAAGTTTTGAATAGCATCCAAGCTTGTAAGTTTTAAAACTCTAAAATTGCATGTTTCGATTCTTTGTCGTATATTGCGTGTGATCAATATTTTTATTTTTTCGTTGCATGATCTTCATATATATGCCATGTGATATTCCTTCAATGCAATTGAATATCAAGATTCTATTGTTTCTTAGTTTCTCAAACAATAGGGAACTATTGTTTAACGATCATGTCCTCATACCTTTTAACAAAATGGTCGTGCCGAATGTAAACATCGTCATATTTTGAATTCTATTTGTGTGCAACTTCTTTCAACATCTTGTCCTGAAAAATTTTGGGGTGAGGCTGCACTTACTTTTGTTTTCACCATAAATCATTTACCTACTCTCGTTCTTCAAAATCTATCTCTTTTTATGTGATTATATGGTGAAACACCTGATTACTTGAACCTTAAAGTTTTTGGTTATACTTGTTTTGTTCTTTTTAACCCTCATAAACATACTAAACTTGAACCTCATGCTTGTCTTTATTGTTTTGTTGGATTTGGGATAGAACATAAAAGGATATCGTTGTTGGGATCCTATTTTCGATTGGCTATGAATTTCTCGCCATGTCACTTTTTGGAGCATACCATGTTCTCCACTTTGTCCAAATTTCATAGTTCACTTTCCACCTCTCAACCATTCTTTACTGAACCATCAATAGAGTTATTTCCTTCCTCTGGTACAGAATCTTTAGTTGAGCTTGGTACTTTTACTTCCACATCTGCCCCCATGCCTATAATATCTGTCTCCTCTGATGATCTTAATCCTCTTCTTCGTCATTCTAATCAGGTAAGAGAAACTCATATCATCTTAAAGATTATCATTTTTTTTCTACAATTGTTTCTCTATAAGAACCACATTCTTATTGTGAGGCTAGCACTTACCCTCTTTGGCAGCAAGCAATGGACGAGGAACTTCATGCCTTAGAGAAAACCCATACTTGGGATTTAGTGGATCTTCATTTAGGAAAAACTCCTATTGGATGTAAATGGGTTTATAGGATTAAAACTTTGTTCTAATGGTTCTGTTAAATGTTATAAAGCTCGTTCGGTTGTTAAAGGCTATACTTAGGAATATGGTATTGATTATGAAGAAACATTTGCTCCTGTTGCTCATTTAGCCTCTCTTCATAGTCTTTTAGCCATTGCTGCAATGAAACATTGGACCCAACTCTAGATGAATGTTAAAAATGCTTTTCTCAATGGCAATTTGGATGAAGAAGTTAATATACACCCTCTTCCAGGCTACTCTCATCCTCCACAAAAAGTTTGCCTTCTTTGACAAGCTTTGTATGGTCTTAAGCAAGCTCTATAGGCATGGTTTACAAAATTTAGTTTAGCTATTGCACATTTTGGTTATACCTCCAGCCCTCATGATTTAGCCTTATTTATCCATCATATTTAAAAGAATATTATGCTATTTTTACTTTATGTGGATGATATGATCATTACAGGTGATGATTCTGTGGCCATTTCTGCTTTACAAGGCTATCTTAGTCAACATTTTGATATGAAAAACTTGAGGCCACTCAATTACTTTCTCAGGCTTGAAGTCTCTTCTAGTTTTGATGGTTACTATTTATCTCAAGCAAATTATGCTTCTGATTTGCTTTCCAAATTTGGTCTCACTAATTCAAATACTGCATCAGCACTATTGGATACCAATGTTAATTGACTCCATTTGATGGCTCCCCTCTTCTTGATCCTACTTTATATCAGTAACTTGTTGGTAGTCTTGTTTATCTTATTGTGACTCATCCTGATATCACGTATGTTGTGCAGGTTGTTAGTCAATTCATGGCTGCTCCTCGGATAATCCACTTTACCGCTGTTCATATCATATTTTAAGATATGTCAAAGGCACTCTTCTTCATGGACTTCACTTTTTTGCTCATTCGACTTTAATCTTATCTGGCTACTCTGCTACTAATTGGGTTTGTGATGCTACTGATCGTCGTTCCACAACTAGTTATTGCTTCTTCTTAGGTGACTCACTCATTTCATAGAGAAGTAAGAAGCAAACTATCACATCTCGATCCAGTACTGAATTTGAGTATCGGGCACTAGCCGATGCTACTTCTAAATTACTTTAGCTCTATTGGTTACTTAAAGATATGGGTGTTCCACAGTCCTCTGCTACCATTCTCTCTTATGAAAATCGTAGTGCAATTCATATTGCTCACAATATCATTTTCCACGAACATACCAAACACATTGAGAATGATTGTCATTTTGTTTGTCAACATCTTCTGCCTAAAAACTTTACAACTTCTTTCTATTCCATCAGAAGATCAGCCTACATATATCTTTACTAAAGCTCATCTTCTTGGTCAGTTTACTCACTTACTTGGCAAACTTAAGTTGGTTTCCACTATCCCATCTTGAGTTTTAGGCAGGGTGTTAGTGTATCAATCTTGTCCATTGATGTAGCCGTGATCTTAGCATAATATCATATCAAATAATACATTTGATATGATTGCCCATTGTTTTCTTTCCTATTTTAACTAGATAGTTATGTATAAATAGATGTACAATCTTTTGTTCAATTGATATATACAAAATATAGTTTGCTATGTATTTTACATATATGATTTGAATGTAATAAACATTTTATTATATATTTTATAGATGATTAAACAATTATTTAATAATTAAATTAAAAATATAGATGTAAAATATTTTATATATTTAAAAATATTTGGCACATATAAAATAAAGCATGAATAAAAATATTTGAGAATGCGTTATACAAATTAATTACATTTCTAGTTTTTTAATATTTTATTTTACATCAATTGCAATTGCTAATGGATATGAACAATAAAATTTTTTAACTCAATGCAAAAACATTTATTTACAATTTAAATAAAATTACAAAAGATGACTAGATATTTTGCATTTATCATATTTATTCTTTTAGAATTTTTGAGTTAATTTAGGAGGTGGAAATAGGTATGATTTATTTATGAATAAAATAAATAACATTAATAATTGAATTTAGAATTTCATTGATAGGATTTGATAATAAAAATCTATGGCGAACCAATATTTCTGTAGCTATTCACCGAGAAAAATAATTTTATACAATAATTATTTATTTAAGAATACTTTTGCCGATAATTTAAAAAATAAAGGTTATTTTTGTCTTTTTATTTTACTCATTTACTACTTTTATATATAATATAAATAATTGTAAGTAATAGATATTTTATATAAAATATAAAATATTTCAAAATTTTGGACTTATACTATAAGAAAGTCCGAATAAACATTCAAACTCTTCACTTGTGATAATTTTAAACACAAAATGATGATGTGGCAACGTTTGGAATTTAAAGAATAATTGAGGCATGTGAAAGTTGAAAATTCCCTGTTATCACCGATAAATTGCAAAATATGATCCCTTTACCTTTCGCTCAGGCATTTCTTTCACTCAGGCATATAGTCGAACATTTGGTGTGTACCAAGTGTTCAAACAGATTTGAGCACAACTCCAAAATTAAACCACTGAATGTTAATAAATCATAATTATAACATGCAATTTAACTAAACAAGAAAAAAAAACTCAAATCATCCAACAAATTTGAACCAAAATCCAATAATAGCCCAATTTTTCACAAATCAAATCAATTTCAAGATGGAAGAGGATAGAACAAAAATGTCACCAAAAATGAAAATGCAACCCTCTTATAGAAATTCATACACAAACATAATAAGAAAAAAAGCCTAATCAAAAGTAGATCTAAATGTCTTCATTGAACCAAACTCAATTCAAAGACACACAATAAGTAATGACAAGATCATATCACAAAAATGTCACCAAAAACATTATACTAATTGCATTTCCATTCAGTTCCCATGTAGCTCCACTACTCAACCTTGTTCAGGGATTGTCCATGGCAGTTCTTGATGCTACATTTTCCTTTTTTACCACTGCTAAATGCTAAATCAAATAGCTTGCTTCTCTCAAGAAATCATCATTATATGTGCGAAGCTATAAAATTGTACAATGTGGATGATGGTTTGTCAAAGAATTATGTTTTTTTCTAGGAATCTAAGGAATCTTGTAACATCCTAATACCCCTAGGAGGATATATGGATGCCCAAAGTCAAACAAAACATCATAAATCATCATAGGATATATCAACGGATAATAGCATGAATACTGCACTCAAATAACTTCGAATAAGCCCTTACAAAAATTACAATTTAGGTATATGAGTAAGTAACAAAGTCGCTAAAAACTTAATTTATATACATTTTTATATATTATTACTATAGCCTACATCATCTGGGAACTCTCCTTAAAACCTTTTCAACCTTTCTTTTAGGTAAGTCTTCAATTTCTTACCTTTTTTGAAAAAAAAATTCAAATGCTAAGTCATACTTAATAACATGCTACTGAATACAACTAGGTAATCACATAACCTATCATACATTATCACTATCTTAGTCTACTAATAAACTGTTAAATCAGAGACATTAATCTTCCCTTCCATGACTTATCTGACACTTTCTTTTAATAACTTTCATAAAACTATTGTTACATTTAATTATATGTTCATATCGACTATTCATTCATTTGGTTTACCTCAAATAATCACTTTATTAATTTTTATCGAAGGTAGCACTCAATGACCCCATATCGGATTTTTTTTTCTTAGGTATTCACTAGTACTTGAGCGCTTATCAATTCACATAGCATTTGGCTCGGACTTGAAATATATATATTCCGAACTTCCTACATATCCCATTAATGGGAATTAGAATCACGTAGTTCTAAACATTCACTCGTACTTTGTATTAACTAACATATAACATATAAGCTATACACATCTCATCCATCTCCTATACTCTTACATTACCATCATTACATACGAAATTTCACATAAACATTAGATAAATACAAATGTTAAGATTATCAATGACATTCACTAATATATCAACGATCCCCCAATTTATAATCATTTCTACTAATATGATCACATCACTTTAATTTTATTATAATCACTTTTGTAGATTGAACTTGATATAGGCGTGGACATTAGGAAAAATGTAAAAATAGAATAAATAAACATAGAAAATATAAATATACCATAAAAACTAAAAATGTGACTAAAGAAATACTTATCAAAATAATGTGAAGTAACCAAAAGTGCTAATTTGATTGACCTTTGTCATCATTGGGGGTGAAGAGAGTGATCAACTTCACCTCATCTATAGATTCACTAATAAAAATAAAGCTTGATGCAATAACCATTAACTTTGAATATCTCTCCCTTATAATTTGTAATTTTGATGGCTCCATAAGGATAAACCTTAACTACCTCTTGTTTGGGGGTGATACGGAGTAGCAGCCTTGTGTGTCACTCCATACTTCTTCAAAAGAGCATCAATGATATTATTGCAAAAGTGTGAACCTCCATTACCAATAATAGCTTTAAGAGTACCAAACCTTGGAAATATAACCTTTTTTAAGCATCTTTCTAACCATTTTGGCATTATTAGTGAGTGTAGGCACTACTTTTACCCATTTTGAAACATAATCTACCATAACCAAGATGTATTTATGTCCCAAAGAACTAGGGAAAGGACCCATGAAATCCATTCCCCATACGTCAAAGATCTCTACTTCAAGAATACCCTTCAGTAGCATCTCATTCTTCTTTGAGATATTTCCCATTCTTTGACATTTATCACATGTAAGCACAAAATTCCTAACATCCTTAAATAATGTAAGCCACCAAAAGTCAGATTGAAGTACTTTAGAAGCTATTATGGTAATGTCAAAATGACCATCCACATCCATAGAGTGATAATGCTTCAAAATATCTTCTACCTCATCTTAGGGAATGTAACACTCTTATCACTCCGACTAACTGAACAGCGTGCGCACGTCGGTAAAAGAATTTTGTTTTTCTCAGAATCATACAACAGTCTTATAAACAGATAAGCATAAATGAAAGCAGTTCATAACAAAATCTTACATCAGATATTAAATCATCACTAACATAAATATAGCCAAACTACAGTACAATCTTTTTACCTTAATAGTAATAGTACATACATGCCAAAAGCTTACATCAAACTAATACAAAAATCTTCTCTTCAGATCTGAATCTACCGAGTACTAATGCTCCCGCAACACTTCCAAACCTGCACGCAGTAAACACTACGTGCTGAGCACTAAATATGTCCAGTGGTGACTACAAATCCAAGAATTTCCCAGAATAAAGTGTAATTACATAATCTATGCTACTATTATTCCTGTTTCCATTAACATTGCCCTTTTACAACGGTTAACAGTATTCACGTTACTAACTCGTATTTTAATAATTATAACTCTTTTGTTCTCAACTTTTAACTTTACTGTACAGTATCTTTTTAGGTGGGTCAATATCGGATCTACATTTGCTTTTACGTTAATCTTTACTATAACTTTTACTTTTATCGTTACCTTCGTTTTATCTTTTAGTCACAATAATTTAATTATCGTTTGATTTAGCAAAATGCATTGGTATTCGCATTTTTACTGGTATCTAAAATAAACTAGTTTTAATACTTACTTTACTAGTCAATTATTCGATCCGTATCCTAACTTCACTTTTACTAAATTATTCTATTGCTTTATTTAACTTTAATCTAATAAATATATTATTGCAAAGGCTTATAAGCTCTATCGCAAAGCGATTTAGCTATTTTGGAGTACTTTGCAGTCAAAACTTTCATTTTCTTTTTTTTTTATATACATTTACCCTTATTTAATTGTCTACTTAAAACTTGTATCTTTTACTTTTCCTTTATTGTATAATTCTATGCCTTCAAATCGTTTTACTTTTCATTTAACTTCTTTTTCAGAAAAGCATTACCTAAGCATTACATTTTACTTCATGTTAATATCATCACTTTTAACTATAAATAGGAAAATTGATATTAATTTCCAAACTTGTCATTATTTACAGTAGTGCTTGGTACACGAGGTACCAATTAACTAAATTTATCTTCATTACGAGAAACAAAATACACTTTTAAATTCTTATAAAAGGTTAACTAATTATTGGTTTAATATATTATTCTTATAAAACCTTTCTTTTTCTTAGTCTGATTAATTATACTTTTCAGAGATCTTTACAGATCTATTTCAACTTTACATTTTCTTTCAGACGAATCATTTTCCGTTCTTCTTATATTCAATTCAATTAAACAATACTTATTTATTCACTTTAATGTACCCCTAATGCAATACAACAGGTTTCTCACAGAGGATACTCGAGACTGGACCCGAAGGTCCCACTAAACAGATAGAGAAATGATCTCGAAAGATCAAGTCTCACAGAACAGAAACAGATACATTTTCACTTTCACAGAAGCTATGGAGATCAATGATCCCGCCCATAGCTAAGCAAGTCGCCATAACTTGCACCGCGGTACAGAGGTATCCCTATGGCTAGCCAATTATATCCAAAACAAGAATCATAATACCTGTCTATTGCTAAGGGCAAATACAATCAATCATATTTGTCAACATTTTTGAATATTTATAGATCTTTAACTTCTTTCTTTTATTTCTTTGTATAGTATTTTCTGATCGAACATATTCTTTTACTATTTTTGATTTTTCAATAATTTTTGTCTTTTTCTTTCATTTCATCTTTTTTAGACACTGTTGTGAATTATCCTCTAATAATTCGGTCAAACATTTGGACTTTTCAATCTTTTATACAAATTATGAATTCTCTTTTATTCTTTTTTTTTACATAATTCTTTACGAATCATTTTCAGTACTTTTAAGCTTGACGTTTTTACAATTTTTGTCCTTTTTCAGTCCAATCTTCCAGTTATTCGATATGCCGGCTTTATTTCGTCGGCAAATTACTTTTATAATCATTTACTCTTTTAATATTCTTTATTGACTAATTTATTTTAATAAATTAGTCACGTCTTTATTTTTTTTTCTACTTTTTATGCAATTAGAAATTCTATTAATATAGTTTATTAACTCAAGCCTCAAGAATACATAATTTAACTTTTTCTATTGAATTATTCATTTCAAACACATAATTATGATTTTGCCCTTATATTTATTTATTTCTATTTTTATCATATAATTTCTTCAGTTATTAATCTTTATTCCTTATTTTACTATTTTCGGGTAAAAATTATATTTTAATCCTTATACTAAGGAAACTTTTTCTTTTGACACAGTTAAGTCTTCGAAATTATCATTTTGACCTTATTACTATTTCTTACTTATTTTTACTCATTAATCACCCCTTTTGGCAAAATTACCATTTTGCCTCGAAACTTTTATTTTCTTTCTTTTACGTCCTTTTTCCTTTTTAAACATTATTTTAGCTTCCTTTTATTTACTTCTCAATTTATTTTCATTATTTCCATTTATTTTATGAATTATTTACCGATAATTCATTATTCTTATTATTTTGACGACCCAATAATTATTTTAAAAAGTTCATCGGTTGACTTTTCATTTCTTGTCATTGACATTAATTTAATATCACATTAATTCATCATTTTTGTCATTTTTACTCCATTATGCATTGAAAATTCAATTATTTTCAATGTATATATTCACATAAAAATTTCAATAAAATCCTAATCAATTCAATAAATTCCACTAAAATTTATTTATGCATTATTCATTATTTAACATCATTTTTCACCAAAATAATCAATTATTTCCCACTATTTCACCATTTTCACTATAAACATAATCAATACATAGGCTTTAAAATTCCAAAATAAATTCCAATAATTCACTAAAATTTTATGGACACCATATATCATCTCTACACTTAATTTAGGCTAACATATATTATTTTCATCATCAATTAACAACTTTACCCATTTTTAACCTAATTACATAAATGAAATTAATTCACAATAAAAGGGAAATCAAAGGATTTTGTAGTCACTTACCTTTTTCCATGCTTTATCTTTCTAAGGCTTCCTTTTCCATGCCTTAAACCAAGGAAATCCTTTCATCTCCATGAAAAACCCAAGGAAGCCAAATTCTTCATCAAAGAAAACACTATGATATCAACCTTTTTAGCTCAATTTAACCACAAAAATGGATTCTAGGCATCTAAAACTACTTATAGATACCCTTAAATAAATTTAAAACCTTGAAAATCCCTTACCTCATTTTGATACCTAAACCTTTCCCTCTTGATTTCTCTTGCTTCCTTCCTTCAAATCAAATGATTGAGGCTTGAATAATCATTTAGAGGGATGAAACTTCATCTTTTATGTTGAAGTTTAGGGGAAATTTTGAGTGAAAGAAGAAGAATTAAAAGAGAGAAAGTGGGAAGCTTAAATTCGGCCACCAAAGGAGGAGAAGAAGCTGGAGATTTCTGGAGAAATTCTCCAGATTTTTAGCCTTATATACTCTCTCTTGATGGGCCAAAATTGGGCTTAATTGAGTGGGCTTTGCCTATTTAAACCTTAAGGCCTATTAAGGCCTTTCTAAATCCCAATTAGATTTCTCTCTCTTCCAAACTTCAAATCAATTCAATTTTGATTCCATCATTCTTAAACATCAAAAATAGGTAGTACGTAAATTTTTGGCTCAATCGGAGTCCGTTATCGGTCCGATTCAAACTTATCGGTCCGATTCGACAACTGCCGGTATCACCTAAAAATTTCATTCTCATCACCAAAATATTCTACATAAAATTCATGTAGGCACGCAAAATCTGGCAATATTCGGAGTTCGTTTACTATTTTTAATTATTTATGTAAAATTAAGTCTCCTTACTTACCAGGGAAATTGACTCGCTATCTTTTTCGTATTTTTGACTTTTGAAGGCTCATTTGACCTCAAATTCACTTCAAATTTCAACCCTAGCCTCACCATGACTATTCATTTCAAATGGTCCAATAAAATATTTTTGACTTTTGGGCCCAGAAAATACTATTCACTGCCGGAGAATACTATTCACGGCTGACCCGGTATTTAGGCCATTACAGGGAATACATCTCCTAATCAATCCATTGGCACATCTCTTACAAAGTAAAGGCTCCTCCCAATAATAAAACTTACTATCATGCAAAAAATTCTTCCTTTGATTATAATCCATGCCATAAGGAAGAACACCACTTACAAGATAGTTGGCAATATTCGCAAACCAAGGAACATCCTTGGATACTACACTTAAAAGGTGCTCACCTTAAAAGGTTTCATTTATTGGCACACCATCATCATTCTTCTTCAAACCCTCTTAATCTAATTTTGACAAATGATCCGTTATTAGGTTTTCACATCCTTTTTTATCTCTTACTTCCCAATCAAACTCTTACAGCATCAAAATCCACCTTAAGAGTTTAGGCTTTACATCTTTCTTGCTTAAAAGGTACTTGAGAGTAGCATGATCTGAATACAGAATCATTTTGTGCCCCATAAGATATGCTCTAAACTTGTCAAATGCATACACAATAGGTAACAATTCCTTCTCCGTAGTGGTATAGTTGATTTGAGCTTTATTTATTAATTTTCTAACATAATAAATGACATAGGGCTTACCTTCTTTTCTTTGCCCCAAAATAGCCCCAACCGCAAAGATGCTTGCATCACACATAATCTCAAAAGGTTGCTTCCAATTAAGTTGGTCCAAAATAGGTGCTAAAACAAGAACTTTCTTTAGAGACTTAAAGGTATCAAGACAAGCTTTATCGAACTCAAAATTAGCATTTTTAGCAAACAAATTATGCAATGGTTTAGCTATCTTAGAGAAATCCTTGATAAACCTCTTATAAAAGCCCATATGGCCAAGAAAGCTTTTGATATCTCTAACACATTTTGGAGGTGGCATATTGGCAATCACCTTAATCTTTGCTCTATCTACCTAAATTCCCTTGCTTGAAATGAAATGCCTAAGCACAATGCCTTCTTGTGCCATGAAGTGGCACTTCTCCTAATTAAGTACTAATCCATAGTCCATGCACCTATCAAGAACTTTAGAAAGATTCTCTAGAGAACGATCAAATTTAGATCCATAAACACCTAAGTCATCAATAAAAAATTCAACACACTCACCAATCAAATCACTAAAGATCGAAAACATACATCTTTCAAAAGTAGCGGGAGCATTGCATAAACTAAAGGGAATACATGATAAGTGTGAATTATTTATAGTTTTTAATATGTTTTTAGTTTATTTATTCAGTTGTTTTGGTTTGATTTAGGTTGATTTAGAGTTAATTTGTAATATTTATGATTTTAAGGTTAATTCTGTGTTTTGGTTGATTTTCAGGATTAATTTGACATAAAAGAGCTTAAAGTGTAAAAAGGGCAAAGTTTAGGGCCAAAAGTGTAAATACGAAGAATTGATACAAGCCAAGTTGACGTCCAGTCCAGAGCCCTGAGACGTGACCACGTGAATTATTGAAGAGCTTCAGACGTGGCCACGTGAAGAACAAAAGAGGAGAGGACGTGGCCATGTAAAGAGAAGAGAAGAAAGAAGAAAGGAGGACCCGTGACCAGGTGAAGGAAGAATGAAGGAGATTGTGAAGACACGTGACCACGTGGATTCCCAGTGAAGGACCACACGTGGCCACGTGTGGAAGAAGAAGAACAAGGGACGTGGGCACGTGTAGAATTACACAGGGAGGAGCCGTGGCCACGTGATTTGATTCTCCAATTGCGCGAAGGATTTACGAACTTCCTATTTTGAGCAGAAATTACTTCCTTTTTGGTTTTCAGAGTTTAAGAAGGAATCCATGTCTTCTTTTGCCTATAAATAGCAGTCCAAAACACAGAAGAAAGGGGAGAATCAGCATTCATCATCATCAAGCCTTAGAATTAGTTTTTAGAATTAAGCTTTCTTTGTTTTAGTTTTTTTTACATTCGTTGTTTTTACAATTTTTTCCAAAACATTGTTTTTAGTTTTTAATTATGTCTTGTGAGTAGTTTTCTTTACTTTTGCTAAAGGATAGTTGAATCCTTGACTTGTATTGACATGACTTGAGTTTGTTCTTAAATTTCAATACAAGTTGGTTATTTCTTGGTTCTTAAAATAATCTTGTCTTTTCTCATATTAAATTGATTATTAACTTCATTAAGAATTGGTTAATTAATTGGTTTGAGTTGATTAATGATTTGCATGCTCTTAGGTTGATTTAGTTGGATTAATACATGGTTATAATCTGAATAAGCTATAATTGTGTGTTAATTTGAATAAGTTAAGATTAAGAAAAGTGTAACCAAGAATAGGTGGAAGTTAATTCTCTTGAAAAAGGTTTTAATAGACATCTAGAAAACTTGATTCAGTTCCTTATGCTAAGTTTTAAATTGTTCTGAATAAGGGAATTTAATACTTGGAATAATAATCTTGAATAAAGTTATTTGGGTTTAATAAACTGAATTTTCCATGATCACTTGTATGTTTTTGTTTAATTAAGTCATAGCAATACTTGTTAAGGTGGATAGTCGTTTAGTGAAAGTTGTTTTTATCATTGATTTTTAACTCATTCAATTTACTTGTTTTCAAATAGATCTCTTATTTACTTTAGTCTTTGCAATCATTTTAACTTAGTTTTCAAATCATCACAACTTTGGGATTTCTCTTCTCTCTTTACACACAAAATCTGTTTTGAAATTGAAATAGCACATGCAAGCACAAGTTTTCCTTGGGTTCGATATTTTGGGTCATAATTTTATTTCCCTATATTACTAAGCCGATCTAGTACACTTGCTAGACACCGGTCAAGTTTTTGGCGCCGTTGCCGGGGAACACATTGGCGTTTGTTTGTTTACTTTGATTTTAAAGTGATTTTTGTGTGTTTTCTTCTCTTTTTCATCTCTTTCCTTATTTTTTTTTGTGGTTGATTAGTGGTTTATGGTGAGAGACAACCCCATCTTGCCATTAGACCCTGAAATTGAGAGGACATTCCATAGGAACAGAAGAGGCAATATGAACGATCCAGAAATTGAACAACCTATGAATGATCCACCACCTAGGATAGAAGAGCAACACATACCCCATCAAGCTCACGAAAATGGGTATCGACCTAGAACCATAAGGGATTATGCTATCCCTAGGTGGAATGAAGAGCATAGAACTATTAGAATCCCTCACCACCAACCCTTTGAGATTAAACCTGCTACCATCACTATGGTACAAAGAAATCAATTTTCGGGTTCGGATATAGAGGATCCTGCACAACATTTGGATATGTTCTTAGAAGTGAGTGACACTGTGCAAATTCCTAATGTATCGACTGATGCAATTAGGTTGAAACTCTTCCCATTCACCCTCATAGGAAAAGCTAGGGATTGGCTTCAAATACTACCAAATCAATCCATCCACTCTTGGCAGCAAATGCAAGAGAAATTTCTTTGCAAGTTTTTCCCACCTACTAAGACCGCCATCATTAGGAAACAAATTAGTGATTTTCAGCAGTTTTATGAGGAACCATTCCATGAAGCTTGGGAAAGATTTAGAAGACTCTTGAAAAGTTGTCCTCATCATGAAGTTCCTATTTTTCAACTGATGCATATTTTTTATGCAGGTGCTCATCCATCAACAAGATCTTTGCTAGATGCAGCCTCCAATGGAAGCTTCATGAATCAAATTCCCGAGGACGCATTTCTACTCCTTGATGAAATGGCCACCAATGATGCTCAATGGGCAAGCTCAAGAGCAACTCAAAAGAAACAGGGAGTTCATAATGTTGATGAAATTGCAATGTTAAAAGCTCAATTGGAATTAATGGAAAAAAGACATTTAAAAGAAATTAATGAGCTCAAATCTAAAAATGTCTCTATGTTGTCTAATGAAGTTGATTCTTATGCAGGAATTTCGGGACATATGGGAATGAAGAATGCTGAGAATATGATGGAAGAAGTCAATGCCTTGAATCCATATAGCAATACTTACAATGCGGGATGAAGAAGCCATCCAAATTTTTCATGGAGGGAAGGTAATCAAGGATCTTCTTCTAATCCCAATCCTAGACCCCAATTCAACCACAATCAAGCTTCCAATAATCAACATCCATACCAAAACCAAGCTCCACCTCATTATCCAAATCAATATCCTTCACAAGCATACCACCAACCACCCGATTTTCAAAAAACTCAACCTCCCCCTCCACAAGAAAAGAAATCTAATATTGAGGAAATGATTGCAAATTTCATGGCTTCCCAAAACTCCATTTTAGCTAGTCAAGATGCTAGATGGAAGTCACAAGATATTTGGATGAGAAACCAAGAGGCATCCATTAGGAACCTAGAAAACCAAATGGGGCAAACTTGCTAGTTCCTTATCCAACAGGGCTCAAGGGACATTTCCATCTAATGTAGACCGAAACCCAAAGGAGGAAGCCAAAGCAATCACTTTAAGGAGTGGGAAAGAGTTAGAGAGGACTGAACTTGGTAAGAATTCTTCTAAAAAGGTGGAACCGACAACGGAGGTAAGTGTTTCTAATTCTGAAAAAAATGAAAGAGCACCTCCTACGATTGAGAAGGGTAAAGGTAAAGAAAAGCTTGTATCCACTGTTCTTGATGAATCTCAATTACCATTTCCGGTTCTAGCTAGGAAAGAGAAACAAAATGAACAATTAAGTAGATTTTTAGACATGTTTAAAAAGCTACATATAAACTTACCATTTGCTGAAGCTTTATTACACATGCCTAAATATGCTAAATTTATGAAAGAATTGTGTACTAATAAGAAAAAGCTAGAAGGAATAGGAACAATTCAATTATCCGGTAATTGTAGTGCTATATTAACCAACAAAATTCCTGAAAAATTGGAAGATCCAGGTAGTTTTACATTGCCTTGTGAACTAGGGGGAAATTTTGTTGGCAATGCTTTATGTGATTTGGGTGCTAGTATTAATCTAATGCCTTATTCAATTTGCAGGAAATTAAATCTAGGTGATTTGAAGGAAACCCGAATGACGCTTCAATTGGCGGATAGATCGGTAAAAAGGCCAAAGGGAATCATTGAAGACTTGTTGGTTAAAGTAGGGAATTTTATATTTCCAGTAGATTTTGTGGTTATGGACATGGAAGAAGATAGAAAGGTGCCGTTAATTGTGGGGAGGCCATTCTTGAACACCGCAAGAGCTTTAATAGATGTTCATGGACAAACGGTTACTTTAAGATTTAATGAGGAAAAAATGGTTTTTAATGTTAATAAAATTTTAAAATACCCCTCGTATGATTTTGAAGAATCCATTTGTTTTGTCGATGAAATTCAAGAATGTGTTAATGAAAAACAAGAGGAAATTCTTCTCAATGATGAGCTTCAAAGTTGTTTAAAGCATCCCAAGGGAAGAGAAGAGATGGAAGTAAAGGAGATTAAGTTGATACAAAATCTAGAGAAAGAGCACACTGAATATGAAGAAATGGAGGATGAACCATTTCCTCCTAAGGGAGATTTTGAACTTAAAGAAATTTCATCTCATTTGAAATATATACCTTTGAATGATATTGCTAAGCCAGTAATTAATTTATCTTCATTGACAGGGTTGGACGAAGAAATGCTCATTGAAATCCTCAAGAAGCATAAGGGAAAAATTGAAGTGGGCAATATCCGATTTAAAAGGAGTTAGTCCTAGCTTTTATCATATGCCCATGGAAGATAATTTTAAGTCAGTAAGCACAAGGGTCAATGAGCTTGATGCAATTCAAGAATGGTTATATGACAATGCAGCAGTTTATAAAGAAAAGATCAAACGAGAGCTGAAATCAAAGGGACTTAATCCGTACCAAATCAGACAGCAAGAGGTTGCTGAAACAACCAAGGTTTTTCAAAATACTTAAAAACGGTTTGGAAAGTCTAGCTGGAGACTTTAAAAACTCAGAACTTCTATTCTTTCTCTCTTTCCATTTTATAGTAAAGTTTTCGTGTTTTTGCATTTTTGTGTGTTTTGATTCATGAAAAGAGTAAGTAAATCAAGGTTTTAAAAAGGGGGACATGTTTTTCCTGGAAAAGATTCGATGTTTTTAATGGAAAAATTGCATTAAAAGAAGTTTGATTGCATGGGTGTAGAAAGAAAAAAAAAACATTGAAGACACGTGACCACGTGTGGCTTTCCCTTTGCCATCACGTGGCCACGGGTTGCTAAAATGCTGGTTCCCGAAATCACACGTGACCATGGGTCTTTCTTCATTGAACCTCACGTGGCCACGCCTTAGTAGTTTGTCCAATATTGCTTCATCACACGTGACCACGTGTATTCCTTCATAGAAACTCACGTGGCCACGTCCCAGTCCTCCTCTTTTATGAACACTTCACGATTTCTCTCTTTTTCTTCATTTTCATGTTAGTTTGCTTTCCTCCACCACCACCTCATCCGGAATAGATCATCATTTGCTGTGGGCAGCAATGTTTTGAGGAGGGGGTAGCCTCCTTTCAGGAAGTTTTTCTTCAACTTTATTTTTCTTTTTCATGAATCAAAATTTTATTATTTTGTTATTTTGTGTTTTGTTTTGATTTGTTTTTTTTGTTTTGTTTGAGTTTGTAAAACGTATTAAAGACTTATGTAGTTCACTCTTTTCATTTAATTTGCATGAAAACTTAGTTTGCCCTAGTTAACTTCAAAATTTGAACACTTTGAACTTGGATATGGAGTATGCATGTTTTGGACCTTTGCTTAGCAAGAGAACATTTATGTTGTTTAATATGTCTTTGGATGGATTAATCTTCAACTTGATAAATATTTATTAGTTTCTAAATTCTTAAAAGCACTTAGACCAGTTTTTTTACTTAGAAACACTCAATGCAATGAAGTAGTGAAGTAAGAAAATGTAGAACACTAGAACCTTCCTCATCACCCTTCAAAGCATATGAACAACTCAAGCATCTTAGAAAATAATCTAGGCAACAATTTTCTTGATAAACTCTTTTTAAAAGACTTGTGTCCTACCTTGATAAATCTATCTTTTGTTAAACCATTTTGAGCTTATAAGGGTATGCTTAAGGCGTACCATTAATATTTTCTTGTTACACTTAATATTTTAACCATATAACCTAAAAAGCTTTTATCTCACCCTATGGAATTAGCCACTTTAGGATTAAATGGATGCATGAAAAGAATAAAGTTTTGTTGGGTGTAGTAAGTAAGTTTCAAAGTTATTGATGAAGTCAAATGAAAATAGACCTTGATGTTAGCTTATGAGTGCTAGTTCAATAATAAAAAAAAAAGAATATTTGAAAGAAGAAAAAGAAAGAAAAAGAGAATTAGCAAATATGAAAAAAGATAAGTGTGGGGTAGTACAAGGAAAAATAGAAAAATATTGACTTCTTGGTGAAGGAGCATAAAGAAAAGTTTGGAATTAAGGCAAGGATGAGCTGAATTTGTATTGTTTAAGTTATTGGGGTGTTTGTAATCTATTTGGTCTCAAAGTGGCTATATTCATTTTGATTATCTTTTATCCATTCTTTGATAAACATACCCTTAGCACCATTACAACCTTTGTAAGACCTATATGATTTTAAGTTTGATTTGAGTTGTTTAGCGGAGATGACCTATGGGTTCCGGTGCTAAAGGAGAGGCCTATTATGTTTCTAGAGTTTCAAGCATGAAACCGATTGTATGCTTATGCATTCATATATTCTATACTTCATTACTTAGTTGTGTTGATATTTTGGTTTTCAAAATTGCTTAAAATGATTTGGTCTTGCACACACTCAAGGAAACTAGTTTATATTCTCTTGTTGAAGTTAATCTATTTAGAGTTTATATTGAGTGCTTTTGTTAAAATGCTAAGTTTGGTTTTGAAATTGCAAGGCTTTGTTCAAGTTTGATGGTTTTGAAGGAGGGTTTGTTCTAATTTGCTTGAGGGCAAGCAAGGTTTAAGTGTGGGGTATTTGATAAGTGTTAATTATTTATAGTTTTTAATATGTTTTTAGTTTATTTATTCAGTTGTTTTGGTTTGATTTAGGTTGATTTAGAGTTAATTTGTAATATTTATGATTTTAAGGTTAATTCTGTGTTTTGGTTGATTTTCAGGATTAATTTGACATAAAAGAGCTTAAAGTGTAAAAAGGGCAAAGTTTAGGGCTAAAAGTGCAAATACGAAGAATTGATACAAGCCAAGTTGACGTCCAGTCCAGAGCCCTGAGACGTGACCACGTGAATTATTGAAAAGCTTCAGACGTGGCCATGTGAAGAACAAAAGAGGAGAGGACGTGGCCATGTAAAGAGAAGAGAAGAAAGAAGAAAGGAGGACCCGTGACCGGGTGAAGGAAGAATGAAGGAGATTGTGAAGACACGTGACCACGTGGATTCCCAGTGAAGGACCACACGTGGCCACGTGTGGAAGAAGAAGAACAAGGGACGTGGGCACGTGTAGAATTACACAGGGAGGAGCCGTGGCCACGTGATTTGATTCTCTAATTGCGCGAAGGATTTACGAACTTCCTATTTTGAGCAGAAATTACTTCCTTTTTGGTTTTCAGAGTTTAAGAAGGAATCCATGTCTTCTTTTGCCTATAAATAGCAGTCCAAAACACAGAAGAAAGGGGAGAATCATCATTCATCATCATCAAGCCTTAGAATTAGTTTTTAGAATTAAGCTTTCTTTGTTTTAGTTTTTTTTACATTCGTTGTTTTTACAATTTTTTCCAAAACATTGTTTTTAGTTTTTAATTATGTCTTGTGAGTAGTTTTCTTTACTTTTGCTAAAGGATACTTGAATCCTTGACTTGTATTGACATGACTTGAGTTTGTTCTTAAATTTCAATACAAGTTGGTTATTTCTTGGTTCTTAAAATAATCTTGTCTTTTCTCATATTAAATTGATTATTAACTTGATTAAGAATTGGTTAATTAATTGGTTTGAGTTGATTAATGATTTGCATGCTCTTAGGTTGATTTAGTTGGATTAATACATGGTTATAATCTGAATAAGCTATAATTGTGTGTTAATTTGAATAAGTTAAGATTAAGAAAAGTGTAACCAAGAATAGGTGGAAGTTAATTCTCTTGAAAAAGGTTTTAATAGACATCTAGAAAACTTGATTTAGTTCTTTATGCTAAGTTTTAAATTGTTCTGAATAAGGGAATTTAATACTTGGAATAATAATCTTGAATAAAGTTATTTGGGTTTAATAAACTGAATTTTCCATGATCACTTGTATGTTTTTGTTTAATTAAGTCATAGCAATACTTGTTAAGGTGGATAGTCGTTTAGTGAAAGTTGTTTTTATCATTGATTTTTAACTCATTCAATTTACTTGTTTTCAAATAGATCTCTTATTTACTTTAGTCTTTGCAATCATTTTAACTTATTTTTCAAATCATCACAACTTTGGGATTTCTCTTCTCTCTTTACACACAAAATTTGTTTTGAAATTGAAATAGCACATGCAAGCACAAGTTTCCCTTGGGTTCGATATTTTGGGTCATAATTTTATTTCCCTATATTACTAAGCCGATCTAGTACACTTGCTAGACACCGATCAATACACCTAAAAGCAAAAGTACCATATGGATATGTAAATTTAGTCTTAGCTTGGTCTTTGGGATGAATAGGTATTAGATAAAAACCACTTAATTAGGTCATCTAGGTAACAAAAATAAGAAAAATTAGCTAGCCTATCTAAAACTTGATTAAGCAAAGGTAATAGAAAATGATCTTTCCTAGTTGATTTATTTAACTTGTGATAATTAATGCATATACACCATCCTGTAATAGTCATAGTAGGTATCAAATCATTAAACTCATTCTTAACAACCATTAAGCCTCCTTTCTAGGAATAACTTAAATGGAACTCTCCCACCTACTATCACTAATAAAGTAAATAATCCCATTATCTAGCAACTTAATTACTTCTTTTCTCACCACTTCCTTAAAAGTGGGATTTAATCACCTTTGGCCCTCAATGGAAGTCTTGGCATCATCTTCTAATAAAATCCTATGCATACAAATCTTAGGGCTAATTCCTTTATAAGTCATTAATGGAATAACTTATAGCATTCTTATGCTTAAGCAATACATCATGTAAAGCATCTACAAGATCATTAGGCAAAGATAAATTAACAATGAAAGGAAATTCATAATTTAAATCAAGAAATACATATCTGAAATTGGATGGTAAAGGCTTGAGCTCTAGCTTTGCTTCCTTTTTTGGTATAGTGGCCTTTGGGTCATCATCCCTCTTCAAAAGTTCAAACTTTAAAGGCCTATGGAAAGGATATAAAGTTGCCTCTAATTGATGCACATGAGCTTTTGCATTGGCATATGGCTTAATAGACTCTTGCCTTAATCAATCATATATTACATCATCAATACATTCATCAATAATATCAAGAGAATAAATTCTACTTACACTTTTAATAGGTAAAGATCTCATAATCTTAAAAACATCAAATTCAATACTTTCATTATTTACCTCTAATGTAATCTTACCTCTCTTTATGTCAATTATGGCAGCAGTTGTAACCAAAAAAGGTCTTCTAAAGAAAATTGGGATCTCAAGATCCCCTTCCATGTCCAAAATAACAAAATTAGCAGGGATAACAAATTTACCTACCTTGGTGGGTACATTCTCAAGAATGCCAAGAGGATGGGTAATAAATTTATTTGATATAGATAAACACATGTTAGTGTGCTCAACTTCACCTAGATCAAGACACTTATAAATGGAATAAGGCATAAGGCTAACACCTACACCAACATCACAAAGAACTTTATCAAAATGAATACCACTAATAACACATGAAATCGTAAAACAACTAAGGTCCTTTTGCTTTGGTGGAGACTTAGAGTACATAACTTTAGACTCTTTAACTAAAGAAACTAAGTCATAATCTTCCAATTTGCTTTTATGGGTAGTGATATCCTTTAAAAACTTACCCTATGCTGGCATATCTCTAGTGGCATCTATAAACAGTATGATAATGGTTATCTATTTAAGATAATTAAGAAATTTCCCAAATTTTTTTTTATCTAAACTACGTCTAATGAACCTTTGTGAAAAAAGCAAGGCCTTAAGATCTACCTTAGGCTCATCATTTTTATTTAATTGAGCATCCTTTTTTTTTTTAAATCTTGATTAACCTTTACAACATCACTATCACTATTGTCAAACACATTTTCATGAACTTTACTAGACTTATCCCCTATCTCATCATCAATATTAACCACTTTCTTAATCTTAGATACTTTATTTTCAACCTCCTTACCACTCCTTAAAGTAATTGCTTGACAAGTTTCTTTATGTGAAAATTTGGGTTGGCAAGGAAGCTTTCCTAAAGGTTGTGAACTAGAAGAAGCTTGTTGGGCAATTTGTGTTTCAAGGATTCGATTATGAGTAGCAAGTTACTCAAGCTTTGCATTAATTTGCTTGAATTGCTCCTCATTATGTTTGTTAGTGGTTATTTATTGATTGATGAATTCGTCTATAATAGTCTCAAGATTTGATTTAGGTTGTGAAGGGTTAAGGGGTTGCATCATAGGAAATCCTGGTGGGTTTTGTGCTCTAGGCATTGTGTTATTTAGAGGGTTGAGTTAAGAAGATGTATTGAACCATGAAAATCCAGGGTGGTTCTCCATTGAGGGTTATCAAAGTTTGAATTTAACCCTATTTTTTGGTTAAAAACTCCTTGAAGATAGTAAGCATCCTCATTAGAACTTAGATTACATTGTGCATAGGAATGAGATCCTCCACACAATTGACAAATAATATTTAAACTTTTTAAAGAATTAACTTGAGATTTACTTACCATTTTGGTGATAGCGTCTACCTTTGCAGTCAAAAGATTGATTGTGCCAAGTTCTAAGTGGTGGGATATCACATGGCATAAACATAATGATCACGCAGCGGAAAAATTAAAAAATTTAATCATACATGCCACGTAATATACAATATAGATTCGAAACATGAGATTTTAGGGTTTTGAATAAACTTATAACCTTGGATGCTCTTCAAAACTTGATTTTTGCAATGGCCAATATATAAGATAGACTTATATATATATGATCTCGATCCCCAATGCCAAAAATGCTGCCTTTGCGCCACACTACTCTATGCTCACACACACACTTGCAAAGATGGCTTAAAACTAGAGTGCTAGCTCTAATCCTTTTTGTATTTGGCAATGGGTATTCAAACAAAGACACAAGATCTAATCTTGTTCTTTCTAGGGTTCACAAATGGCTGTCAAAAATCCAAGAGAAGAAGAAAGAATTCTTTTCCCTTGAGAGTGGCGGCAATGAGAGAGAAAAAACCTAACTAGGCAAAAACAATTTAATCAATTTATATCACTTGTTTAGGAAATCATGTGGATGCCGAAATCCCCTAGAATTAGGTAGTATTTTCAGCCTCCATCACTTCCTAATTAAGTGATTTAAATTAATTCAAATTCTTTTAGTATTTAAATTCAATTTAATTTAAATTGGCATTAGATATTTAATCAAAATAAATCACTTCATTAGGGTTTAATGTGTGTGTTGAATTCAACTAGGATTCTAGCTTGAATTTTGGCTACACCATCTCCCTAATAAAGTATTTATTCTTGATTCAAATATTATTAGGATTTAAAAACAATTACCTTAATTATTCAAAGATAATTAATTAATTGATATTAAACCTAGTAATGCCGGTTTTCCCTTTCTCATGGACCAAGGTCCATTTAGCAATTTTAATACCCATTATCCACATTAATTTGACTTTAAATCAAAGCCTAAATCAATGCCTAATACTTTATCTTAAATATTTTAAACCCAATGCTTTGTGTGCGATCTTATAGGTCCATTTAATATTGGCAATGAATTAATAAATAATCCAAAGGCTATATATATTCTCTAGCAAGATATTATAGCATTCTAAATTAAATGAAAATGCAAATGGCATTTAGTGACCTAATGCAATTTTTCATAGTCCCTTATCCATAAATATCAGAATTAATATAAGGCATAAAACTAGTCATCCTTATATATACTAATTCCTTTCTTGATATTTCGGTGACACTGAACTCTCAGATAAATAATGATTACTCATTATTTCATCTTGGTATGGCTATACACTTCTCAGTTTACTGATCAAGTGGCCGATGATATTTTCTCTCTTTTCGAGAGGGATAATCCCTTTACTTCTCTCATGCTCTCTAACATGAATTAGTGCATGCCCAATCATACCCATGCTTGTCACCCTGTTACAAGTACATTAGGTGTATGTCAAAGTACATAGTAATTCATAAAGAGTTTCATAGAGATTTTAGATCTAAGAACACCGATGCAAAACTTTCACATAAGAAACACTTATGACTTGTACCATGTAGTGTTCTCATGAATGGATCGAATCCTGATACCATGTTCTAAACATGTATCTATGATCTCTGATTGATACTATAGTCCTTATGATCCGTAAGAAAGAACTCAACTTATCAGAAAGAGCATACTAGTCTTAATTCATTTGTTATTCCCATAACAATGACTGACTAGGGATATTTAGAATGAAGTCTCAATTGTTTCAAGGTCTTACAACCATATGCCTCACACATAATAACTTAAACTGAAACAATATTCTTAGATAGTTTTATCATTTGATATGCACAGGAATATAATAGATAAAATGAATGCCTCATTTATTAACCTAAATATTTTATAACAATGTATTGGGGCTAGGGCTTACACTAACAATCTACCACTAGCACTAGTCCCAATTGGGCATAACCCTAAGACCGAATGCTCTCAAATGAGCTTCGTGCATATTTGGATGCAACTATTTCATCAAAGGATTTGCTACATTGTTTTCAATTGCTATCTTGCTAATCTTGACGTCCCCATGATCAATAATTTCTTTGGTCAGGTGGTACCTTCTGAGTATGTGTTTGGATTTTTGGTGTGACGGGGCTCCTTGACCTGTGCGATGGCCCTGTTATTGTCACAAAAAAAATTTCTAATAGATCTAGGATGTTTGGGACCAGTCCTAATCTAGAAATGAAATTTCTAATCCAAACAACCTCTTTTACAGCCTCACTCATTGCAATATACTCAGATTTTGTAGTTGAGTCGACAATGGTCTTTTGCTTCGAGCTTCTCTAGCTGATAGCACTACTATTCAAAACAAAAACAAAACTAGATTGCAATCTTGCGTCCTGAGTGCTGGTTTGAAAAGCAGCATCGGTATAACCTTGTATGATGAGCTCTTCTTGACCATTATACACCAAGAAGTGATCCTTAGACCTTCGTAGGTACTTTAGAATCCCTTTTATAGCAAACCAGTGCTTCTCACCAGGGTTTTGCTGAAACCTACTGGTTATATTCAGTGCATGAGTAACATCCAATCTAGTACATAACATAGATTACATGATAGATCCAATGGCAGATGCATATGGGATTCTACTTATGTTGTCCCTCTCCTCTTTGGTTTTAGGACGTTATTCTTTAGTCAAAGGAACTCCCAAAGCCAAAGATATGTACCCTTTCTTTGAGTCTCCTATACTAAAACACTTTATTACTTTTTCTATATACTTTTCTTGACTTAATCCTAAAAGCCGATGCGATTTATCTCTATAGATTCGAATACTAAGTATTTTCTCAGGTTCACCTAAGTCTTTCATTGAGAAACATTTCCCCAACCATTGCTTAACCTTTTTGCAATGTTGGGATTTCATTTCCAATGAGAAGGATGTCATCCTCATATAGGACCAAAAATACTATTATGCTTCCACTAACCTTCTTATACACACAAGGCTCATCTTTATTTTTGATGAAGTCAAATTCTTTGACTGCTTCATCAAAACAGAGATTCCAACTTCAGGATGCTTTTTTTAATCCATAAATGGATTTTTGAAGCCTGCAAACCTTCTTAGGATGTTTGGGATTGACAAAACCCTCAGGCCGTGTCATATACACATCCTCAAGTAAATTTCTAATGAGGAAAGTAGTTTTGACATCCATTTGCCATATCTCATAGTCATGATATGTAGCTATGGCAAGCAAAATCCTAATGGACTTGAGCATGACTACAGGCGTAAAGGTCTAATCATAGTCTATACCATGAGTTTGCCAAAAACCTTTTGCTACTAGTCTACGTTTGTAGGTCTTGTTAGCTTTAAGTTTAAATAACCACTTGCATTCAATTACCTTAGCACCTTCTAGTCGATCAACCAAGGTCCAAACCTGATTATCGTACATTGATTGCATCTTGGATTTCATGGCTCCAAGCCAATTTTCTGAGTCAAGGCTTTCAATAGCTTCTCGGTAGGTAGTTGGATCCTTATGATCAACTAACTCAATAGTGTCCCTATCGGTGATTAGAAATCCGTATCTCTCAATCTCCCGATGTACCCTACTAGACCTTCTAGGTTCTTGTGCAATGGGTTCTTGTTTCACAACTGGTTGTGAACTTGATCCCATTTCTAACTCATCATCTACAGGGGTTTGTGGCGCTTGAATTTCTCCAAGTTCTACTTACTCCCACTATTTTTCTTGAGAAGGAATTCCTTTTCCAATAAAACAACCTTGTGAGCAACAAACACTTTGTTCTCGGCTTATGAGTATAAGTAGTATCCCTTTGTTTCTTTGGGATAACCTATAAAGAAGCAGACAATAGATTTGGACTCTAGTTTGTCAGATGTTAATTTCTTAACATGTGTTTTACAACCCCAAATCCTGAGAAATGACATATTAGGCTCTTTTCCAGTCCATACCTCGTATGGTGTCTTCTCAACTGCTTTAGTTGGAGTACGATTCAGTAAAAACGCAGTAGTTTCTAATGCATAACCCCAAAAAGAGATAGAAAGATTAGCTTGACTCATCATTGGTTGAACCATGTCTAACAGAGTTCGATTTCTCCTTTTGGACACACCATTCCATTGTGGTGCTCCATGAGGAGTGACCTGTTAAATAATTCCACACTCCTTTAGATGGCTATCAAACTCTTGGTTTAAGTAGTCGCCACCTCGATCTAATCGAATGGCTTTTATACTTTTGCCAAGTTGGTTTTCTACTTCGTTCTTAAACTCTTTGAATTTTTCAAAAGTCTCAGACTTATGCTTTATTAGATAGACGTAGCCATATCTACTAAAGTCATTTGTGAATGTTACGAAGTAACTAAAACCACGTCTAGCCTATGTATTTAATGGTCCACATACATCGGTGTGTATTAATCCTAATAAGTCACTAGTCCTCTCACCTTTCTGTTAAAAGGACTCTTTGTCATCTTTCCATGCAAATAGGATTTGCATGTGTTATAAGATTCCAAATTGAATGACCCAAACACTCTAGATTTTTGGAGTCTTGAAATGCATTTTTCATTTGCATGTCCTAAACGACAATGCCAGAAGTAAGTGGGGTTCAATTCGTTTGATTTAACCCTCTTTGTATTAATGTTGTATATGGACTCTCTATTTTGTAAATCAAGGATATAAAGGCCATTTTGTAACATAGCAGTGCCATATAAAATTTCTTAGCAACAAATATGAATATTTCCATTATTAATAGCAAAGTCAAATCCATCCATATCCAAACATGAAACTAAAATAATGTTTCTGCTCATAGCAGGCACAAAATAACAATTTATTAAATCTAAACAAAGTCCAGAAGGTAAAGTAAGTCGATAGTCACCTATCTCCATGGCCGTAACTCGTGCTCCATTCCCCACACGGAGGTCCACTTCACTCTTCCCAAGTAACCGCCTATTTCTTAGCCCCTGCACATTTGAACAAATGTGAGAACCACAACCAGTATCCAATACCCAAGTGGTAGAAATAGAAAGGTTAATTTCAACAACAAAAATATCAGAACTGGACATCTTGGCTCCATTCTTCTTTTGTTCTTCCTTAAAGAGAGCGCAGTTCTTCGTCCAATGCCCTAACTTGTTGCAATGAAAGCACGTGCTCTCACTCTCTATAAGCTTTTGCGCCTTATGCTTGGGTTAGGCTTGAGGTGCACTCCCACTAGACTTAGGTTGTGCCTGGTCATTCTTGAGTTTTGCCTTTCCTTTCCCCTTTCCCTTAGTGGGTCCCTTCTTAATACCCCCTTGAACCATAAGTACAGGATCGGTCTTTCGAATGTTCTCTTTAGCATTCTTAAGCATCCCATAAAGCTCAGTGACTGTCTTGTTCATTGCATGCATGTTATAATTCATAACAAATGGATTATAATCATTAGTCAATGAACCTAAGATCAAGTCAGTGGCCAATTCCTTTGGGACTTGTACCTCAAGCTTCTCAAGAGTATCAAGATACCCTTTCATCTTGAGTACATGGGTATTAACAGGAGTACCCGGAGCCATCTTACAAGAAATCAAGGCTTTTGTTGTCACGAACCTCTCGTGATGAGCTTGTTCTTAAAACATCTCCTTGAGGTGCACCATGATCTCATAGGCTTCTTGGTCCATAAATTTCTTTTGCAAATCAAGCACCATAGTGGCTAGCATTAGACAGGTCACATAATTAAAGTTGCTCTTCTTAGTCTTAAAAGTTTCCTTTTGAGTTTCAGAGGCATTCTTAGCAGGTCTTCAGGCAAGGGTACATCCAAAACATACGACTTCTTCTCTTGCTTGAGAACTATTCTCAAGTTTCGAAACCATTCTATGAAATTTGTGCCATTTAGTTTGTCCTTTTCTAAGAATGATCACAATGAAAAGTTGTTGTTTGAAGAAGCCATTTTTAATCTACAATAAATTTAGCAAGATTAAATGAGGTCTTAATAAAATCCCACAAACCGAATTAATATCCTTTTAAATAATTCACGTTAGTGATTTAATATGGGCCAATATCCACTTTTCACAACAACTCATTAGTCAAGCTGAGCTTGTACACCTAAAAAGTTAAGTTACTTAGGTAGGAAAACTCCAATCATGTCTCATACATGACTCTTGGATCAAATGGGCTAACATCTTAAGATGTTATAGCACAACCCATTTATTCGTTGCCTAGGTTCGGGCATCTCTTTCCATGTTAAGTCCAACCTACATTCACAACCCATGCCTGACAAAAATAATCAGGTGCATCTAGGACTCCTAGTCTACGTGATCGATGATCGATGCCTTGATATGTTTTGAATTAGGAAGGCAACTTTGTGACTTATTATTTTAGGAATTCATTTTATTACGGCTTACATGGCATACACTTTATCATCCATTCATAGCATGTATATATATAAGTGCATAAAGTAAAGCGTGACAAACATGGGCCTAAAAACCTGCAACTAAGATTCTATACTATTACATATGAATCTTCAAGTTGGGCTTCTCCACTCCGGTGGGCTTCATCTTGATTTACAAAGTATTCAAATATATTTTATACTAAGAAATAAATGAAACTTTTACAATAATCCATAATGGCACGCAAGCCATATTTAATTACATAATCCAAGGCCTATGAATGCACCGTGCATATTCATCCATCACACAAAACAAGTAAACAAATATACATAACATTCATGGATAAAACAAAGTCCAATTTTAATTAATTAAGCCAAGCTCATTAATGAAAATTGTGTACTTGAACCTTTAAGAGAAGACCCCATGATGGGCCTGGGCTAAAGCCTAATGGACTAAATCCTCTTATTGAATAAGTTCTCTTAAAAGCCTAAAACACATACTAGTTAGATTTGTGCTATAAATCAACTCTAGTATAATTTTTAATTTTTCCATTTTTAATATTATGTTGTATAGCCCATAAACATTAAAAATATAAATAATATGAATCAACATGAATTAAAACATAAAAATTCATGAAGAACATATACTACATACGGCATTGATAACAAAACAAAACAAACAACATGAAACTAGTTGTTTAATGCTCACATAATGCCACAAACGATGCACAAACACTTAAAACGATTTTATGAGCCATTTAATAACTTAAATAAGGTCATAAACTTTGAGTTAAGGTTCTGTTCAGATCTGATCTAAATGTGTTTTTGCCATTTTAATCAAAACAAAACAAACAATATTGATTAAACATGCAACAAACATAAACTAGTCATTATTTTAAGTGATTTGTAAATTAATCAATTAAATTATCATGGAAACTAGCACCTAGTTTCAAGATTAACATGTACAATTAGGTATATTTAATTAAAATCGACCATAAATAGCTCTAAGAAAATCTTAGGACAGTATATTAACATGTCGTAATAATTATAATACCTAATAAAACATTTAAAATCGTTTTTACACTCAACCAATGCAAAAAACTCAAAACAGAAAATTTCAGCATTACGATTAATGTAACGAACGATTTTAATCAATTTGTAATGCATCCAAAGAACTAAAACAAGCATGATTAGGCTTTGATACCACTGATGGGATATCACATGGCATAAACATAATGATCACGCAACGAAAAAATTATAAATTTTGATCATACATGCCACGCAATATACAATATAGAATTGAAACATGTAATTTTAGGGTTTTGAATAAACTTACAACCTTGGATGCTCTTCAAAACTTTATTTTTGAAATGGCCAATATATAAGATAGACTTGTATATATCTGATCTTGATCTCCAATGCCAAAGGTGCTGCCTTTGCGCCACACCACTATATGCTCACACACACACTTGCAAAGATGGCTTAAAACTAGAGTGCTAGCTCTAATCCTTTTTGTATTTGGCAATGGGTATTCAAACAAAGACACAAGACTAAGTTGGTTCATCACCCATGTATCCTTGAGAGGTAAGTTCCTTAAGTAATGTGACTGCCTTTTTAGCTGTCTTGTCCATCCACTTTCCACTTGAGGCTGTATTAATGATGTTCTTATTCTCATATGTCAATCCATTGTAAAAGATTTGAGGAATCATCCAATCCGGCAAGCCATGATGAGGGCATTGCCTTTGAAGTTCCTTAAACCTTTCCTAAGCCATATATATGGTCTCACTTGCATTTTGTCTAAATGTTGTGATTTCATTCATAAACTTGGCAGTTTTGTGGGATGGAAAGTATTTATGGAGAAATACTTACTTTAATTGGTGGCATGTTGTGATTAACTAAATAGGCAAACTAGCACTCCAAAGTTGTGCTTTGTCTTTGATAGAAAATGGAAATAGCCTAAGCCTTATTGCATCATCCGTCACTCTATTGAGCTTGAAGGTTTCACCCATATTGAGGAAGGCCAATATGTGGGCATATGGATCCTCTCCATGTAAACCTCCAAATTGGTTATTTTGCACCATTTGAATAATACTTGGCTTGATTTCAAAGTTATTATTGGCAATTGATAGTGCCTCAATCCCTCCAAAACTACCCAATATGTTGGGCATAGAAAAATCACCCAATGTACGTCTGTCTTGATTAGCCATGCTATTTGAACTTTGTTCCTTTATTTCTTGTTGCCTTTGTTCGCCGTGCAAACACGCAAAGTCCTTTCAATTTCAAGATCAAAATGAAAAATATTATTAACATTATTGCTTCTTTGCATGAAGAAAGAAAACAAACAAAATGGAAACTTATACTACTACAATTTTAATACTAATAAACAAATATAAAAATAAGGGCTCAAACAACCTTTCTCTACCCTAAATTAATAAAAAATCTTTACAGTGATTCCCCAGCAATGGTGCCAAAAATTTGTTGTAGTGTAAATTTATTATGCTAGTCTTTAGGACTTAGATAGAGTGAGTAGGGTGTCGAACATATGGAATCTTGGAGTGGCTTTGGATTAATTGAGTAGATACTTAGATGAATAGGCAAATGTAAAGTGATAGAATTGGTTATACTAAAATCCTAAGATTACTCAAACTATAGAAAACTAACTTTACTTCAAAATAACAATTACAATTCAATTATGCCATTAGAATTACAAGAATGAATTGGTTAGGTAAGAGATTCATCAATTAACACATATGCATGCAATGATTGGAGAATATGGCCTACTCTTGCTAAATGCAATTCTCATTATCAAATAAAGGCATTCCCATCTAGAATCCGCAAGTACTCTCTTGAAATTGTGGAGATAGATGAAATCCATAAAGTTCTATGCCTATTCTTTTATCTCTTAAAGTGAAATCCTCGTCTCCAAGTGATTCCTATCCTTTAAGTAAATTCAATTACTTTTCTACCAATATGCCCTAATTCTCATTGTGAACACATTGATTAATAAGTTATGTACAATGATCAAGCATACATAACACATTTAACACCTAATTAAACTTAAATCATTCATGCATTAAATTAGATATAATTATAAAAGATCAATTCATACTTACAATTCTAATTCACAAATTTAGCCTAAATACATTATGTTCAAAGCAAACAAAATACAAAGAAGAGCAATAACATCAAGCAAAATGACTAAAGAGAAAGAGAAGAAAATGGATGATGACTCCTTTATACTTCTTTAGAAAAATACTTGGATGTTGAATGACCTATTTGAATCTTTTCTATTCCTTGGAGTTTGTTTTTTCCTTATAATCTTTTTGAATTGAATTGGTCATTAATCGGTAGTTTTTCCATTCCTAAAATATGGTTAACTTCATGTATTTATAGGCCTTAAAGTATCCCAAATGGTGCCTTTTCGAAAGGGGGTGTAAATATGTAAGGGTACTTGAAGGGTTATGTTGCTTAGCATTAGTGATGTCTCAGTACATTGGTGCTGAGTTAGGTGAGTCAGTACATGCTGCCTTTGTAATAAGTCGGCACATAGGGAATGAGTCGGCATGGGTTCTACTTTCTAACGACTTAGCGTAACAGGGCATGAGTCGACACATGAATGCTCTATCACCAGTCGGCACACTCTTAAACGAGTTGGCACAAACCCAAAAGCTCCTTTTGTTCTTTATCCTTCAATCCTTTAAGCCAAAGCCCCTATTTCACTTCAAAACACATATTTGAACAAAAATAACCCACAAACACAAAGAAAACAAAAAGGTAAAACATAACACAACAAAATTAACAAAACATATACATAAAACTAATAAAATGAGACATAAGTTGCCTAAAATAGCTATGCTATATTGCATGACATCAATAGGCAAATTAGAAGAAGGAAAAACTTTCAAATTGAAAAGGAGCAAAAAAGGTGTCTACGTACTTCAAGGCCAAGTAAGAAAAAGAGATAACTAATTATGATATCACTTGATGACACACGGAACTTAAAAGTACTACATAAAAATAAACTGGTAGTTCAAGAATACATACTAAACTTCCTGGTAAAATGAATTTTGATTGATAATGGTAGTGTTGTGAACATCTTAACTTTAGAAGCCTTCAAAAAAATGAAAATCCTTATAGTAGATCTTAACCCAATCATTATGTCAATAATCAAAATAGGAAAAGGACATGTCCTTATGGCTAGGTCAATTTATTTATATCTTGAGTTGGGTAATGAGGGAATAACTTTTGTTACTAAGTGCAACTTTATGATCTTTAACATGCCTTTTGCCTGCAATACAATGTTGGATAAACTTATGCTCTTTGAAATAGGAACCATTATGAGTATACATTAAAATCATAATAGACAAATGAGTAGTAATGGCTTAAGGAGATCAAAGAACAACCTAAGAAACTTATTTTGCTACTCCAAAAGAAGACAAACAATCATATGTAGTGGAGATGATCAAGGAGAAAGAACTAAAAGAGGAAAGGCCAAAAATGAATAACTAGTTAAAGAAAAAGGTTCTAATCGACGAAAATGATGTGATGATGAAAAAAATGAAAGATGAAGTCATAAATACACTCCTATATAATCTAAGCAATTTTGCATGGCACCTAAGAGACATCCTAGAGATTGATCCAAAAGTCATAAGTCATAAGTTGAATACAAACCTAAGTAAAAAAAACCAATAAAGCAAAAGCTTTTCTAGGCATGCATCGAATCAATTATCTTTAATCTCTAAAAAGGTAGACAAGTTGCTCTTAATATGAGTGATTAAGGAACTGCATTGTTAAGAATGGCTTGCAAATGTCATTTTTGTTCACAAAAAGAATGGAAATATAAAAATGTGCATATACTTTACAGATTTTAACAAAGCATGTCTAAAAGATAACTATCCATTTTTGTACATTGATCAGTTGGTGGATTCAATCACTGAATATGAGATATATTTTTTTGATGCCTACTCAGTTTATCATTAGATTTTGATATAGTTGTTGGACCAAGAAAAGACAAGTGTCATCACACATCGAGGTATGTTCTACTACAATTTCATGCCTTTTTGGTATAATTTTTTCCCATGGTTAAGGCATTGGCTTTTGAGTAGGAAAAAAGGAAAAGAAAGAGAGAGAAAAAAGAGAAAAGGAAAGGAAAGAAAGAAAGAAGAAGAAGAAGAAGAAGAATAAGAAGAAGAAGAAGAAGAAGAGAAGAAGAAGAAGAAGAAGAAGAAGAAGAAGAAGAAGAGAAGAAGTAGATTTTTTAGTTTTCTTTCTCCATTTTCACTCTTTCTTAGATCTACTCTTCAGTTTTTGCTTTTTCAAAAATATATTTTGATAACATTGTAGAGGAGAGTTCCAAAAACATTAAGATTCCTTTGTTATTTTGGGAAACTCACTGTAGGCAACGTTATAAAGATTTTTTCTACTCACTCATTTTCTAAAAGATTAAATTTATTCATTTACTCTTTAAATGTTATGAATTTAATCCATATTTTGTACAATTTATTTTCTATTTTTTACTTAAATTTAAGTTATGAAATTCTTTTGAGGATATTTGTGACATAATAAGACACTATGAATCCTTTTTGTGTTAAAAATCTCATTTTTAACTCTTTTAAGTTGTTTTCTTTGTAAATATGATTTAAATATTATTTTTTAGGTTTTTGAGCATTTTCACTTTGTTTCATTTATTTTATTTTAAGTTTCAAACCCGCATTTTTGGCAAAAATTTGCACTAATAGTGAGCCAACTCGATATGATTTTGACTCAGTAGTTATAAGTTACACCTAGGTCACCGTTGTAACTCATTGAATCATATGTTAAAATTAACTTTTTTTAAACCCCTTTTTATTTGTATGTGTGTTTATTTATTTGTCCAATATATTTATTTATTATGTCAATTATCTTGTATTTATGTTTATCACATTTCCTATTTGTGTTTATTATGATTATCTATTGTGCTATTAATGTTACATATTATATTATATTATATTATATTATATTATATTATATTATATTATATTATATTATATTATATTATATTATATTATATTATATTATATTATATTATATTATATTATATTATATTATATTATATTATATTATATTATATTATATTATATTATATTATATTATATTATTTATGTTATTTTATTTTATTTGTTATATTTTATTCTTTTTTTTATTTATGTTGTGTATTTTATTTGTTTCATCTCATGCTTTAGCATGTGTTTTTGAGGGAGCTTGGCAGACATAGTGTAGCTAGTCCATTAGATATTTTTAAGTATTTAATTATTTTATCCTTTTTATTTTCTTTTTAATTTTTTATTATTCATTATATTTTGATGTAATAAAAAAGAAATTTTTAACCATTAAAATAGGTAACACCATACAAAAATCACTACAAAAAAAAATGATTTTACCGATGGATTTTACCAACGAACACATATTCTATAGGTAAAATCAAGATATTACTGACGAATTACCAACCAAATTGAAAATGGGTAGGTAAAAAAATAAATTTTATAAACTACGAAATTTTTACCGATCGAATTAAATATTTGTTGGTATATTTGGCAGGAAATGTTGGTGCCAATTGTTAGCGACCTATTTACCGATGGTTTAGTCCATCGGTAATTAATTTTAGCAATTTGCTTTGGTAGTGATAGAATTTTTGTTGACAACACAAGCATATACCTATAGATTTTGCGACGGATTTATATTTCATTGGTAAAAAAATGTGGGAAAATTTTAGCGCCTAATATAGCGAAGGAATAGTGATGAAAAATTATGGTGATGAAATTATAGTTTTTGCGACGGTTTTGGGTTGTCAGTAAATCTGTCGGTAGTCTTTTAATAAAATTTTTTATGGTTAATATAAATAAAAAATCCCAATGTCCTTCATTCAAACCCTAGTTCCCTTTTTCATTCAAACCCTCTCTTAGCTAGACGAACATCTCTCCCTCCTCGCCATCTCGACGGTGAGGTTTCCTTCACCGTGATTTGACCACCACTGCCATCTTGTCGGAGTTTTCTGCCTATCTCCCTTGCTCGATCGCTCTATTTTTTTTTGTTTCCCTCTCTCCCCCTTATTCAATCTATCTCTGATTCTCCTTCGTGTCTCATTTGCTTTGTTAGTCAATTAGCCCATCAGATCGTGGGAAGGATAGTTTGGTACCATAAAATTGTGATACTCCTGCTGATGCTCTGTCAAGGTATGTTTTTTTATTTTTTTGGTTAGTTTGGTGCCATAAAATCGTGATGCCCTTTCGAGTTTTTTTTTAATAGTTTGGTACCATAAAATCGTGATGCTCTATCAAAGGTTTTTTTTGTACCATAAAATCGTGATGCTCTGTCAAGGTATTTTATTTTTTATTAGTTTGGAACTATAAAATCATGATTTTTCTGATGCTTTAGTTTCTCCTGGGTTTGAAGACAAGAAGTTTAGTTGATTTTACTTTTTAATTTTGAGATGTTAAAGTAGTTTTGTTTTATGTTATTTCATGAGTTATCTGGTGTTTTTTTGCTCTCTTGATGTTGAAAATAGTCTTGAGAGTAAATTGGATTACCTAGTGTTTGTTGTAGTATGCACGAATTAGTTGCATAGGTCTGCTGGTATCCCTTGTTTTGTAATGTTCTTGCTTATGTTTAATACATTCCTGGCTTATATATATATATATATATATATATATATATATATATATATATATATATATATATATATATATATATATATATATATATATATATATATATATATATATATATATATATAATTAGCCATTCTTGAATTCTTCATGTCTTATGTTGCAGACAATTACTGGAGTAAATTCAAAGAACATTGCAGACACCAGCAGAGGATTGTCAACTTATAAAGGTGGTCTAGAACTTGGGAGGTCAGTAACTCATCATATAGTTTAAATAAGTCTTGGTATTGCTGGATGCTTCATAGTTTTTCTTTCTTTCAACTTTATTGTATTCATCAAGATAGTTCAACAAGGTAATAACGTAACTTTATTTTATTCAATGTCAAAATTTTTCCCAAAACTAGGGAAACATAAAAATTTATATGAGTTCAAACAAGAAAAGATGAAAATACCCTTAAAGAGCCCCTAAAACTTAAAACTGAAAAACGAAAGCCAAAACGTCTATTTTAGGGCCCGAAACCATATATAGAGGGCTTTACCCCGTAAATGACCATCTCGAAATGAGCTTTTTGAAAACATATTATAATAAGCAATCTGACACATGTAGAAAAAGTTATGATAAAAACATTCCGTACCATAAGAAAAAAACAACATCAATGAAGATTATTTTGATAATTTGGATAGATGCATTGTTGTAATAATTAAATAGGAAAGTAAAGGAACAATCAACCTAATAACTAAAAAAATGTGTTCCAACATGATTTTCAGTTTCAAAATCAGAAAATATTTCCGGTTTGTAACCTATTTTAGTTAGTTTTTCTATAACCTAAATGGGATTTATTAATTTCATGTTGTTGTCATTGAATTTCATATGCTTTTTTTCTATAGAGCTTAATCTCATCTCTGTAGAGTTTAATCTCATCTCTGAGCAGAGGTCATGAAAAACTATATAGTTTCTTTTTTTAATTAATTAATTATTCTCTCGTTTCAATTTATTTATTTTTTTTATCTTCTTGTGTGGAATTAGTTGTCACCTACAGAAACTATAATTTAACTAAACTGGTAGATATGATCAAAATTGGTTATGGAGAGCACCACAAATAAATGGTTAGCATTAAAGAAAAAGAAATTGTTATATGGTTATGTATATATGGTGGTGATAAACTTTATGTCAATATCATAGCCTTTCTTTTTCAAAGATGTGTTTCTTTATTATATTTTTGTACTTTATGTTCTTTATCTTCTGGTCATGCTTCGTTACGTCTTAATTTGCAATATCTCTGTTTCAATTCTGCAGTTATCATGTGGCATTAAAGGTGTCAACCACTTTAACTTAATTTCCAATATGATTGAACTCTCCTCTTACCCACGAAGGCTACACTCCTTCAAATCAAGGTCTTTGTTTCTTTCCTCTCTCACCAAGTCAATATATAATTTATTACTTAGTTTATGCCTTTGTTTTTTTTTTTTTAATTTTAATGCCTTTTTGATGTGAGTTTACAAGTTTAAGTTGATTAATTAATTAGTTTATTTGCTTAAGTAGGATGAATATATATAGAATTAATTAGGTAAAAATAGAAAGTTACTAGTTTCAGGATCAAACTGTAATTTAATTACTTAGCTTGGTGCTAGCATGAAGTTACAATCATCTAAAGAAATAAACTATCTATAACACTAGTGACTCATTTATCTATAATATAATCAGGTATAGACATATTGCTCTAATTGCCTTGAGCAGAAAAATACAATTCACTGCTATAGGTTTTGGTTATCTAGAAGAATAATATCTCATTGACTTGGTTGTATCTTCATTTACTAATTATGCTTCCATGTTTCACTTTGATTGGAGAATTAGACTATATCTCTAAAGTGTGAATCCTTTCAGAAAAAGAATACTTTCATCTATGCCCTCATCTTGAATTAACCTGGAAAAGGGATTTCTTTGAATTCAGATGCTTAATATGATTCCTTTGTTGTGGCAATATTGTTCTAGTTAGTTTGATTATATTACTCTAATTTGAATTAATTATAATTACATGATATTAGAGCTGTAAGTGGTCTATTCGATCCTTTGCCATACTAAACTAAATATTATTATTGTTGTTATTATTATTATTATTTTACAAATGTAAGAAACTGACCCAGTCAAGCAAGAAATTGCTGCACAGCCTGTTGACTGTGCATCTGGAACCAACTCTGGAAAGCCAAAGATAAAGGGAGTATCATTGATGAGCTCATCATAGGATGTATATAGATTCAAGGTGTGTATTTTTGCTATCATTTCTAGTAATATACATGCATGCATTTGCACATCTGTGTACAATAAACTTGTTCAAGTATTGTTTGTCAGAATTGAATCTCATCTACTATCTGATTTCTATCCTTCTTTGGAATATAGGTTTTCTCTAATGTTATCAAAGACTATATGTGGGGATGCTGATTTATCTGATATAGAGATTGAAAAAATTAGTGATGTTCTATGCATAAGTATGATTTTAAATAGGATTTGTTAATTTTATGCTGCTATTTTAATAATGATAAAATAAAGATCAGTGCTGTCTCTATTTTTATTTTGATGAGCTTGCTATTGGCTCTTTTGAATTTGTGTTAATTTCTTTGGTGTTCTAAAATATTATAAAAAATCTTAGAATTTAAGAATAAAGGAAAAGGGTGAGAGCAATAGTGGATGATGATTTAGACGTAAGAGCAAGATAATAAAGTTTCATTCACTACAAGTTTCTGAAGTAATAAAATGTAATTAAAAGAAAATAATGAAATTAAAATGTAACTGAAAATTGCTTCGTTAATTTGTGTTTTAGGTTGAGAATTATATTTAATTTATGTTGGCATCTCCACCTGGCCACACCATGAGCAGCCTGCTGCACTATTTCTGGATTTTTTTCTCTCTGAATATTCAATCATCCCTATTCTTTAGCCATTGATTGTGTGTCTCAATGTTAGTATAATTTATTTTAACCAAGTACCCAAGACAACACTCTTTCATTAGTATAATCAATTCTTCGCTCTCTCGTCCTCCTTTCTTCTCTTCCTTCTCAATCACAACCTTATTTTGCTCATTACTATTTCTTCTTTGAAATTGTTTCTATAATGGTGAATGATGATTTTATGAGCCTTGTGAACACAAAACCCCTAAAGTACTAGAAATGGTGACAAATTGTTTCAAATTGTTTCTACAATGGTGAATAATGATCTCAATCACAACACTTGCATTTCTCTGTACAATAAGTTTTTGAGCTTTTATATTGGTTTTAAATACATGACATCCCTTTGCTTTATTGTGTCTTAGGTTGAAGTTTGAGTTTGAGCTATTTCTGGTCTTGTTATTGATTGTTCTTGTTTTTTACTCCTCTCTTTGTGACTCTATTTTGTTTACATTGAATGTTTTACCTTTTTGAGGACATGTATGTGTTGTTTGACCACCATAAATTTGATGTATATTGCAATTAGTACTGGCACAAATCTCTTGCAACTTTGCATAGGGGAAAACATGAGGAATAAAATAGCATATTTATTTTTTTTATTTTTGTAAAAGATAAATATGCATTGTATCATTTGTGTAATATATGTGACATTTTTATCATGATGGATAACTAGTTTGCACAGAATGAGGAATGAAGTCTACTATGCAATTCACTGGCATAAAAACTAATGGCCACATGGGTTAAGTGCACAGTCAAGTTCACCATTGCATGCACAATATACAACAGCACAAGACATACAAAATATTATGCAAGAGGCAGTTAACGCATATATGCCTAGTATGATTGATGTCTTCACAGACAAATTGACAAGAAAATTGACTAACAAATTGCTACCGGTTTTAACAAGTAAAGTACGTGAAGAATTAGCAAATGAGGATCAGCAGCCCACCACAGACCCTTCTGCCATTATGGACAACCAAGGTACATCCTAGTTAGTGCTTGTGAATTTACATAGGCTGTTTTAGATAATTTTTTGTATAGCACTGCAAAACTTTGTGCACAATACCGATATTGGTATTGTTTGCATAGCAATTAGACTATTTCAGATTATTTTTTGTATGGCATTGCAAAACTTCGTGCACAGTACTGATAGCAGTTAGAAATATATAATTTTTTTATATATCTACAAAATGTTGTGCACAATACAAATATATTTGCACTGCAGTTATGATGTATATATTATTTCTGTTATATATTAAAATTATTAATTAATATATATCTTTATTTTAAATTTTAGACTATTTGTATTGAATCTATTTTGTTTAAATTGGAATTTGCAAATAGAAAATGTATAATTCTTGCAAAAAATTATAAAAAAATAAAAATGAAAGATTTTATGTTACTTACAAATTACCGACGGAAAAATTCGTCGCTGTCATTTTAATTGTATACTAAATTTATTTGCAACAACATTACCGACGAAAAAAATCCATCACTGTTTATACTAAATTAAATCAATAATTTATTCATTAAAGTTACCGACGATTTACCAATGGAATATTCGGTCGGTAAATGGTCAATGCGACAAAACAGTCGACAAATTTTTAATAAAACTACCAACGAAATGTTTTTAATAATTCCATCGGTAAAATCCATCGGTAATATTACTGACGGAGTTTTTCACCAGTAAATTGGTTCCTATGCACGTTTTAGGGACGGATTTATTCCGTCGGTAAAATATTAAAAAGTCATCAGTAAGGCTATTTTTCGTTGGTAAAATGCAAAATTCTGTAGGTAAAATCCATCAGTAAAATGCATTTTTTTTGTAGTGAATATTTATAGTAAATTATTTGGATTTTTACTAATAAAGTAGGACCAATATCATATTTTATGCCATAAACATCACATGTAAACAATAAGTTTTTCAATAATGTAAAAGATTTTATATATAATTAATTAATATGGGAATTTTCTATTAAAATGGGATCACTTATCCATATTTTAACCAAAAATACACAATAAAAGTATTTTCATAAAGATGCATGTGGGAATAAATGTTTCCACAAAAAAAAGTTAATAATGAACCACCCATTTTATGGATGTTTATTTATTACTTATTAAATATATATATGCCATTCTTTATTGATTTATATATCATGTTTTGTAGCTTTTTAAATGTTATTGAGTGCGTTTTTATTTTCTTTCGCATGATTATACGTGTGAAAAGAGGAATAAAACAATTAATCTAAAAAGTTCGATTATATTGCATTAATCAAAGGTATAAAAGTGAAATTATGATCCCTCTCTAGTTTAGCTTTTATAAGGTCAGAATATTATTTTTCAATGTTTTATTGGTTGGTAACTCCTTTACTTGCCTTTTAGTACCCAACAAGATGCATTTCGTGATCTATTACCAACAATGAAATAGGAATACTAAAAAATGTTGTCTCATACTTTTCTTAAATCTGAGACTCAATGAATTGGGCTTAATTCCTTAACCATTATGAAATGATCAATCATTCGGGTGAGAGACCTCTGGCTGGTCGACCCAAAAGGAGGGTCTTAGTCAAAAGACAAAATGATCCCTTTGCCTAATTGCTTCTTCTTCCTAAAAAGAGGTTAGGTACAGATGCATCACAAGATGCTTTATAGCTCTTCTGTCCAGTTTCATTTAGCCTCATTTAATGTTTTCTTTACGTCTTTAAGATGTTTTTGTTAGCTACTTATATCATCCCATTACTTTGTGGATGGGTGACTGACATGAATCTTAATTGGATCTTTTAGATCAAAGAAAAATGTTCTAAAGACAAAACTATCAAATTGGTTGCCATTGTTTGATGATAAAAGACTCTTGGTAGGCCATGTTTGAAAATGATCTCTTTCCAGGCGATGTTCTTAATTCGAGTAGCTATGATATTGGCCAGCGGTCTTGCTTTGATCCACTTTGAAAAGTGTTCTATTGCTACTAGAGAAAACCTCATTTATCTTTTGCCTTATGGAAATGGTCCTAAAATGTCTAAGCCCTATTGTTCAAAGGGCTAAGATACGCCAATCGATTTCTGTTCTAAAGCTGGTTATTGAATTTTTATTTAATAGACCTAAAATTAAGATCATTTCTTATGTGTCCTTGAAGAAGTGGGCCAAAAGTACCATTGTCTTGAAGACCTTTCTATAGATGGCCCTTCATGCCTTATGTGCTCCATATATGTTTTCATGGATTTCCTTAAGTGCATAGTCTCCCTTCTCCTAATTGTTATGATTTTAACTATGGGTGATCGAGTGCTTTTTTTTATAGAGTTTTTCATTTATTAGGGAATAACTCAAGGATTTCCTTGCAATTTTCCTAGCTTAAGCTTTATTACTTAGGAGCCAACCAAGTTAAATTTATTCAAATGATAGGCATCAACTATATTTCTTATTCTTTAATCTCAATGACATTAGTCTTTTTGATGGTTAAGAATGCTTTTTCTTCAATCGTAAGTTCATCATCTTCAAAAGTTTGACTAGTTAAAGCCATATCTGCCATGAGATCAAGAATTTTATGTCTTTTTTAGGGACTTTTTTTATCTTTAGAGTTGTTCCTGTGGATTCTATTTCTCAAATCACCATTTTTTCTTTACCTAAATATTTCCTCATATTTTCTTCTTTATCTTTAGAGTTCCTAATACTTAGTTAGTGACTAATTGAGAGTCATTTTTAATCTTAAGGTTTTCTAGTCAAATAGACTTGACTAGTCTAAAACCTTGTAATAGAGCTTTATACTTTGCTACATTATTCGAGGCTTTGAATTTAACCATATTGCATGCTCCACACAAATTTTCAAGGGACATTTCATAACTATCCCTACTCTTTCCTTGCATTCATTGGATGCACGATTTACTATCATCTCTTAAATGATATATTCTGGATTGATAAGCTTATGAATATCTCCTTGAATTTAGCAATAAAATTAGTTAAAGGCTTTAATAACTTATCGAGACTCATATCCGATGTCAAATGATTGTAACTTGATAGCCTATTCAATAAGCCTTCTTTCAAGATTAGGTATCTGGAGGATTTTTCTGAGAGGTTGATTTGATCTTATTATGATTGTGTAAGCTACAAAGTATTTCCTTAACTTTGTAGCGCATATCATAAGAGCTATAATCAATCATTCTACTGGGCTTTTCTTACACTTTGATTCTTTTAAGACCTGGTATACATAATAGATTGATTTTTTCTATTTTTATTCTTCCCCTACCAAGAGAACTATTATTGTCTCACCTAAGATTGATATATCAAGGAAGAGCTTTTTATTTGAGATGGTTTGACTCAATATAGGAGGCTTATAGAGAAATTTATTCAACTCTTTAAAAGCTTTTTGGCAATCTTCCCATTAGAAAAATATTCATTCTTTATTAATATTTTAAAGAACGGGATAAAATATTTAGTGGAGGAATAAATGAATCTTCCTAATGCCTTGATTCTCCTATTAAGCTTTTGGACCTCTTTAATAATTTTTGGGGGTTGTATGTCTAAAGCCTTAATTTTTTTTGGATTTTCTTCAATGCCTTTTTGAGGTGCCATAAGTCATATGAATTTACCGGATGAAGCTCTAAAAGCACACTTTTTAAGGTCAAGCTTCATCTGGAATTTATTTAACATGTTGAATACTTTGGTAAGGTTTATTGCATGTTCTTCTTGGCTTTTACACTTTACTATTGTATCATTAATGTAAACCTCTACATTATTTTCAATATGATATTTAAAAACTTTATTCATAAGGCATGATTGTTGGCTCCTTCATTTTCCAAGCCAAAGTGCATGAACCTTATAACAAAATATGCCTTTATTAGTGATAAAGCTTGTCTTCTCTTGATCTAAAAGCCACATTAAAATTTGATGGTAGCTTGATTAAGCATCAATGAGGGGATAAATGGCATGACAGGCTATGGTGTTAAAAAGCTGATCAATGTTAGGTAGAAGGTAACTATTTTTTAACTCTGCTTTGTTCATATTGGTGAAGTCAACACATAGACACACATTTTCAGCTTTCCATTTTTTTTTAAAAGACTACATGTTTTAATCAGTTAAGTAGCATACCTCTTTAATCATTCATGCTTTCAAAAGCTTATCCTCTTTTTGGGATATAAATTTATTCTAATTGGGTGCATACCTTTTGAGTTTTCATTTTATAGATGGACATTTTGGATTTACATTAAGCTTGTGTGTGATGGGATCGGGGTCCACACTAAGGTTTTACTTTAGCACTTAAGAAAAAGAGCTTTGATTATTATCAAGACTTACATGACTTTATTTTTTGTGTTTTGAATTATGTTTGAACCGATCATAACTTCCTTACTTAGAGAAAATTCATGGGTGAGCAACTCTTAATCACTTTTCATTCTAGGCTTTCCCTCATCTTCTTTTTTCATAGGCTTAACAAGGCAAGCTTATTTTCCATCTTTTACCATTGAAATGTGGGGTTTTTTAAAGGCCTTTTGATTGTCTCTAAGAATTTCCATTGCTTTCTTAATAAGTGGCTTTATTATAATGTACTTAATACTTATAACTAGTCCAGTTGGAAACAACATCGATATTCTAAAAATGACATTATATGCAAAACATATGTCTATAACTATGAAATGAAATTTTCATGTATAAAGCATGGTTTCATCTCCCAAGTTAATGAAAAGATATATGGAGCCTGCAACAAGAATAATTACATTGCCCAACACAATTAAATAAGTGATATTAAGTTGAGCATATTGATAGGGAGAACCATTTTTTTGTAGGCCTCTATTATAAGTAGAATCACGACATTGCATTGTCTATTAAAATTCATTTCACCAAGAAATTGTTAATTATGGCCTATACAATTAGAGCATCTTTATGAAGGAATTTGATATCTTTTATGTGCTTTAGAGATATGACAATTGAGGCTAGTTTCTTGGATCGAGTTGAGAAATAAATACCCTTTTGTCCTTCTTTCTTAAAAAAGTCTTTCGTATAGGAGGGTCCACCAACAATCATATTGATCACCTTTTCTTTATATCTCTATTGGCTCACATCTCTTAGTTTTCTTTGTTCTTCATTCTCAGCATCCGATCGGGCTCTGTTACTTGTGAATCTATAAGGAATTCTTGATGCCTAGCCAACCAACCATTTCAAAAAGGCTTTCTATCTTATCCTTAAGAGCTTTTCATTCATTTATAGTGTCACCCATATTCTTATGGAATTTGCATAACTTCTTTATTTCTTCTAGCAAGTGTCTGATTGGACATCTTCTTTGGCTAGTTTACCTTTTTACACTTTTCTTTTGTCCACATTACCACCTTGTAAGGGTTTAAATTAAGCAATGTATAGGTTTTAATAGAGGTTATTAGATGGTGATTTGATTTTCCATTCTTAATTCTTTCCTTTTTAAGTGTTTTTTTGGTGTATTGGTTCTTTTTAGGCTCCTATCAATTGAATGATGTTCACCAAATATGTTTGAAATCCTTATTAGTTCTCATGGCATCATTTAATTAGATGTACTAATTTTTCCTATCCATCAAACCTAAAAATTCTATGTGTGGTCTAGTGGTTAAGGATTAATATAATAACGAGTTTCTCATACTCCTAGCTAGAACATACGTAACCATTTTAGAGTAAAGGTTTTTTTTTTATTATAGATGTTAGTGTCTAGAACCTCTCAATATAATATCGTAGGCTTTCATTAGGCCTTATACCATATTGCATAAATCATTAGCCATCTTTAGCATTCTGACCTAGAATATGTATTTTGTAATGAACAATTCTTGTATTTGCTTGAAAGATGTGATTGATCTCAAAAGAAGGTCATAGAACCAATCTAAAACATCTCTTGCTAAAGTTATGGGGAACACTCTGTGAAAGATTTTTTCATCATAGGATTACATCTGTTATTGAGTTAGTTATTCTAGTAGATGTCACTTTAGGTCTATTTTGCTAGTATACCTTGGCATCCTTATCTCCTCATAACTATTTGGAAGCTCTTATTTTTGGATTTATTGAGAGAAAGGGAAATGGTATTACTATAAAAAATGGTTTCTTTAGGTTGCATAATCCAAATTTTTTTATTATTTGGAGGAACCAATTCTCATATTTATTTGTAATAGGCTTGTCTAATTTATCTTTTGCTCTTTTTAACATATTTGTTTTTGGGGTGCATATAAATGATAAATCATCTTTGATGGAAAGTAGGTAAACACAAAGGCAAATAAGTACTATCATATATGCTATAAGCATTATGTTAGGTCTGAGAAGAGATTTCTTTCTCTTTAAATTTCTCTTTATTAAAGAGTTCTCGCATAACTAACTAGGTGCCTGACTATTATTCAGTTACAATTCCTCCAGCACGTGGCCTTGGTCTTTCTTCTTCTTACCTTGTGCTTTCTCCCTTGAAGTCCCTTCTTAAAGGTTAACATCTATATTATTTTTAGACTAAATACATTTTATTGCTGCCTCCTAAATTGATTTGAGGGTTTTTATGGTTATAGGTGTCGAATCTAGGTAATCACCAGCATAAAAGAAGATCTTTCTCGTCAAAAGTGGTCAATAGGTTTTTTGGTAAATTTTCCCTATGGATGATTGATCTAGGTCATACATGATTTTTAGTTTGTGCACTTCCTCATATTCTGAGTGTTGTGACTATTTTAGGGAGTCTCCCATGTTAGCTTTCAACAATAACACCAAATGATAATCCTAAAAAGATTAAAAAATGAGAGGTTGCTAGATAGGCATGGTCCAACAAGAGTTTATAGGGATAAAGGTGTCTGATCAACTGAGGACTTATCAAGAAAAATAACAAAAGGATTGCACCTTGACATGTAAAGGATACACGCTCCAAAGTTTAAGTTAAAAGAAGCTTTTACAAAGATAAAATATGGTGTGAGAAAGTCTCAAGAGTTTGTAGTTATTTTACCACAAAAATGATTTGGTTATTTATAGTACTCCATAGGTGGCATAACCGTACAATTGCTATTGAGTTTCTATATTAGATATAAAGATAACGATATGGTTGATTCTGATACTATGTTAAGAGTAGGTATAGTAAGGCATGGTGATAGATCGACTAATTTTGTCATTAGGCTTGTTTTTGGTTTACCATGGTAAGGAGGGCTTTGGAATTCCTAGGCTAGACTCTACAAGGCTTACCAACTTTGTAAATGGGCTCTTTTGGGTATGAGATATTGGGTATTATCAATTATCAACAAACATAACAAACACATTTTACAATTAAACTTAATTAATATATATTAATCAACTTATAAAAATATAACTCCCATTTAATGAAAAAATACTTTATCATCTTACAAAAATATTTAAAAACTCACATATAAAAATATCAAAATACTTCATCTTATAAAAATATTCAAAATGCACATATAAAGTATATCTTACTCAAGAAAATATCTTTTTAAAAGTTTGTAAAACAAATAATTGAACTTAAAATAAATGCAAATACAATTAAAATTTTTTAATAAGTACAATTAAAATTTAAGTCAAAGTACACAACTTAGAAAATTAACATTCTACGTTCTTTCTCTACATTATAATTACATTAATTAGAGAATTTTGAGTAATATAAAAAAATAATAACAAAAAAATTAGATAATTAGACTACAAAAAAAATTAAATACATAATTTAAGAGTTTAGTTGGATATAATAAGTACCTTATTCAATTTTTTCAAGTTCTACAATTGATGCCATTAAACAACTAAAACATCTCTAGCAACATGAAACAAATTTGGATAATTTGACTCATTCATCTTCTATGAACTTAAAATATCGAAATCAAGAGTTTTTTTTCATGAATTTATCAATCAAATAAGTATCCAAGTGTTTTTAAGGAACAACTTCTGCCATTTCCTCATTTTCTAAAAATCATGCATCAACATCATCATCAATTCCATCAAATTTAGGTGGTGGGGTTGCGATGTAGTCAACATTAGCTTTTTCCATTCTTATGTATCATTCCATTCAATGTAATTCTCACTTTAGAAACTAATTGCTTCAACTCATTCTCACTATAAAAAATTATGTACTTTAAAACTAGTAATTTCATTTTAAATTTAGGATTTAATACCATAAATACGGAAAGAATGATATTTACCTTATTTATTGAACCCCGATACTTATCAAATCTCAATTTTATTTATTTCTCCATTTTTATTAAAGAATCATCATCACTATGAGAAAATTGCAACAAATTCATAATATGCATAATCTCATAAAAAATACAAGTTTAAAGTTGAATATAATGACCCAAACAACTTGTAAGTCACAATACAAAACCTTTTAAGAAATTTTGTGATAGTCACAACTGTTGGTTCAAAAAACTACAATCTTAACCTTATGTTGATTTTGGTGGATAACAAAAATTATTCAAAATAAATTAGTTTATAGGCCCAGATTAACATTTATTTTGCAAGCTTGATCAATTATCTGCCAGAAGTGCCCTGTAAAGCAACTAGATATTCATGCTTTACTCTCAGTGATTTACTCGAAGTCAAATCAAATAAGGAGATGTTCATTAAAGATTGAAGATTAAGTCTCTATTAGGAAATTATTGTAAAATCATTATGAGGATATTCATTAACAAATTATTGCATTTGTGTTCACATTTTTCCACATTTAACATGGTTTGGCTTATCAAAATTAACTTGATTTATTTCTTAAAACAATTTTTTCCTAAAAAGAATGTTTTTGATAAAGGAAAGAAAATTTATTTATCTTAACAACTACAAATATTTTAAAGGGAATAAAATCAATTAATTCTTTATTCATAATAAAAATGGAAATAGTTTTTTAAAACTATAAATGTTTTTATAGTTAAGTGTTGAAACATATATGAGATAGAGTGGAACACATTTGTTTTTGAATATTTCATTGTCGTAAATTCCATGTCATCATGAGTTATCACGAACAAATATCCTCAAAATAGTAATAATTTATATTGTAATCATATTAGTGAGATTTATTAATTCAAAAATATGAGATAATGTAAGGTTAGGTTGCTAGAGTCTAAAGAAAGAAATTAACAAGTGTTTTGGTCTTTTACTTTGGGAAAATCTTAGTGTTTAGACCCTTTTACTTTGTGAAAAAAGGTTAAGTGTTTTAGAGTTTTTCATTTAGAAGAGAAACTTGGATAGATCTATTGTAATTGGTTTTTGACTCTTGCCCTCCAAATAGAGTCATATTAGAAGAGAAAAACTCTCAAGAGAGGTTTTCTTAAAGAGAGGATTTGGGCAATGAGCCAAACATCTATAAATCTTTGTGTCAAGCTTCTCTATCTTTTTACACTATTTTAATTTCATTTTATATTAATTCTTTATGTAATAATACTATAATATATATATCTCCACAATTTGTGATGATCTATTTATTTATTGGCTGTTGCTTTTAATAAATTAGATTTGCAAAAGATTTTCAAGTAATATATCAAAGTCAATTTCATTCACATGAGCTAAAAACATTGAAAAAGATTTGATTAAATTTCTTTTGGAAAATATTTTGAATGATTTATATCTATTTGTTGCTTTGCTCTGTGTTCATAATTGTTTTACATTATTTCAATTTTTAATTCACAAAAATTTTGGTACACTTGATTCAATCCCTATTGGGACTTACATTTGGTATCAGAGTAGGCATCTTTTGCTTCTTTGGTCTAACAACATAGATAGATTCATATGATGGTTGGAACAAATCAATTGAACATAACCTTTGCTAAAAGATAATCATCACTATGAACTCTGATGTTTTATGGATAGAACTTCTCATTTTAGAATGCTAGAATGAGATATTTCATCCAAATGCAAGACATGGAGCATTGGAAGATGGTAGCCAGTAGTTACAAATCACCAATAAAAATTGAAAATGGCATTAAATTTCCTAAGAATAGAATGAGTATTCTGAAATCAATATTTTAAATATTCAAAGGAATTCAAACGCCATAGGTTTTTTATATTGTTTTTTGGATTATAATTAATTTAATAGAATTTCAACTTGAGACACTACTAAGGAGATTTAGGATAAGCTGGTGGCAACCTATGAAGCAACCACATAACTGAAAGATTCTTGTTTGCACATGTTAATGTGTGATTACAATCTTTCAAGATGAAATCTAATTAGACTATTTTTGAAATGAGTGACAGGTTTGTTAAAATAATAAGTTCAATGAAAGGGCTTGCAAAGATCATAAGTGAAGAGTTAATCAAAATCACTAAACTACAAAGAGAAAAAGTGGATAGTCTACTTGACAGAGATCTACAAGGTTTTTCCTAATTCTCATTGGATTTTTATTATCCTATGAGGTTGTAATGAAAAGTCAAGAGAATGACAAGAAGCAGAAATAAGTTCCTCTCGTTATCGATTCTAGAGTAGGGACGTCTAATAAAGAATTTACAATAATCACAAGGAATTTTTGAAAAATCTATAAAAAGGAAATGAAACATAGGAGATTTCCAAGGAAGTTATGAAACAAAAAAGCTAAATAGACTCAATAAAATAATGATGATATTATTTTTTATCATTGCAACAAACTTGAATAATGTTTGCATTGCCACTTTTATCCAATCTTTCTTATTTCAGAACAATTAAGAACTCAACTTTGTTAGACCAATTTAAGGTGGAAATCTCAAACGAATTCTATCCTATTCTTAACAAATCGGGTTGGATTCATGATGGAAATCAGCACGGTGTTTTTTATTTATGAAGTTACCATATGAAGCAATCGAAAAAAAAATCTTATAAGCCAATATAGGATATGGTTCAGAACTCAACTCTTATTTATGCCTCAAATAATTGATTTTATACAAGTTAAATTAATTTGAATTATAAGCATTATATTTCTTCTCACACATTTTGACATGCATTAATATATAACAGTAAACATGTATAAAGTAATAAAGAAAATAATATAGCAATTTATAAGTACAAAAGAACTTAAACTATTCACACGAGATATGAAAGCTTTTGGAAAGCTATAAAAAGTGCTATCTAAAATGTTTTAATAAATAATTTATTAACTATAGTCCTTACATGCATTAAAAAGGCTTGGAAATTTGGTTCCTCTTTGAAAACACCTTTTGGTTGATTTATTGGAGAAATCTAAGTCCTAATTTTGATGAAAATATAATATTTTAGATACAAAATTGAAGAATTTTTCATTTGTTTAAGATATATAAAATAGTTTACCTAAAACTAAGCATCCTACATGTATAAACATATATGAAACCACTTTGATTTATTGGTTAGAACATTGGTTTACACATAGATTTAAAGCATGATCATTGGTCCTTTTTAAAAACTTTTACAGATGTGAGTTTTATTAAGAAAATCAATCTAATTTTTATTAGTTTACCAATTAATAATAGAAACATTTTTGGTATATTTTTAGGCATGTAAAATTATATTACACCTATTACAATATTCAAGAAAATTACAAAAAAAAATTTTAAACAAATGTAAATGCAATATACATGAGAAAATTAGCAAAAACCTATGCAACCTTTTATGAGAAAGTATAAATAAATACTAAAAATGCAATAAGGCATAAATGGAGAATAGATAAATCAAGAAAAAAATAATTAAATTAGATATGCACAAGATATTACTTTAAAAGAAAAAAAAATATTTATTTACATTTGAAAATAAGATTTTTTTTATGGAAAAGATATTATCTAAATAAAAATCACAATTAAATCAAGATAAGATTTTACTTCAAAAATTACAATTTTTAAAACCAATCAAATGCAAATTAAATCTAAATTTTTATTTTAAATAAAACCTACAATTATTATTATCTAAATAATCAAAATTAAAAATTTTTAATTAATATGTACAAAAAATATTAAAAATGAAATTAAAGTAATTTGACCAATATTCCCATAAAATACCTTAATACGATAAAATAACTAAAACACAAAAATGAAAGAAAAGAGGCAAGAAGAACTTACCTGGTGTACTAGGTGAGTATGATTGTGTTTTGTAGAAAATACAGTCGTACTTTTAGTCTGTCGCCAAAAGCAAAGCCAAAAAGAACACACAAGGAAGGAGAAAAAACTAAAAAAAAATTACATTAACTTTTGCTTTGATAAACAAAGAGAGGTTATGCATGCGACCCTCAATAGGTAAGTGTAGATATTTAGTCCTAAGGTGGCTTTTTTTTGAGTTACCTAATGAGGAAATTATTTCTCTTACAAAGACAAGAAATTGGAAGTTTCAGGATATCTTTATGTTTTAGGGTCGTTTCCTAAAAATAGAAGGTCAAAAATCAAAGTCAAAGTCAAGTCAAGTCAAGTCATTCCTTTGACTCACTCAATTCTAGCTTGTGACTCGTGCGAGTCAAGCCTGTGCTTATAAAAGGAGGTGTGAGGTGGTGCAGAAAAGGGGAAAAAAGAAAGAAAAGAATCTTTTAGTTTTTTTTTTCTTCTCCAGTTTCATCCTATTTTTTAGATCTACTATTTAGTATTTAATTTTTCAAAATTATTTCCTAATAATATTATGGAGGAGAATTCTAGGAATGCCAGGGTTCGTTTATCTATTCAAGAAACTCACTAAAAGTAATGTTATAAAACTTTTTTTCTCCTAACTTAGTTTATTGCATGTTTAAGTTTATACACTCATTCTTGAATGCTGTAAACTTAACCTTCATTTTCTTTACAATATTTTTTTATTATCTTTTTGCTTAGATCTAGGTCATAAAACTCTTTCTAAGGATATTTACTACATGATAGGATATTATAGATTTTTGTGTTAAAAATTTCGTTTTTAACTCCTTTTGATTTTTTTTTATTTTTGTAAATCTTGTTTAAATACCATTTTTAAATCTTTTGAGGGCTTTACTTTTTTTTTTCTTGTATTTTATTTAGTTATTAAACCTATATTTTGGCAAAGATATGCACATAAAGTGAGCCAAATCGGTATGGTTTTGACTCAATAGTCATAAATCACACTCAGTTCACACTTTTAACTTACTGAGTCATAAGTTAAAATTATCTTTTTAAAGTTATATTATATGTTTTTTTATAGCATTACATATGTATTTGTTCATTTTATTATTGTCCTATGTGTGTGTGTGTGTGTTCATTTATGATGTTGTATATACTTATATTTATTATGCCATATGTTATATCTATCTTTAGTATATTATATATTATTTATATTATATTCATATTACATATTTATATCTACTATATTATAGATATAATTTATATTATATTATATTGATTTATATATTTATTATACTATATATATATATTATTAAATATTATACTATATATATATTGTTTCTATATATTATTACATATTTTATTATTTAAGTTATTTATTTTTTTTGTTCATTTATATTTGCTCGTTGTATTTCACATCATACATTAATGTGTGTTTATTAGTGTAGCCTGGCGGACATAGTGTGGTTAGCCCATTAAACATTTTAGGTACTTAATTATTTTATTCTTTTTATTTTTGTTATTATTCATTATATTGTGATGTAATTAAAAAGGAATTTTAACCGTTTCAATGGAAAATGTCACACCAAAAATATTTATATAAAATAATTGAGATTTTTATTAACAAAATAGGCTTAATGTCTTATTTGTACCCTAAATATCACGTGTAAATAATAAATTTTTAATAATGTAAAATATTTTTCACAAAATTAATTAATACAATTGTGATCATTTATCCCTCTTCTTTAAACAAAAACACGCAATAAACGCATTTTTATAAAGATGCATACTGGAACCAATGTTCCCTCTAAGAGAGATCATATATTTATGCTATGATTCTTTACTACTTTATATGCCATGATTTACAACTTTTCGAACGTCATTGAGTGCACTATTATTTTCCTTTGCATGATTATACATGCGAGAAGAGGGATAAAACAATTAATATAAAAGCCTAATTATATTGCATTAAACAAAGGTATAAATCAAAGTGGGGTTCTAAACCCTCTATGATTTTGGGCTTATAAGGTTTGAACACTATTTTTTTTATTATTTTATTGGGTGGTGACTCCACTTTACCTACCTTATGGTGCCCAATAAGATGCATCCCTAGGTTAATTGCCAATAAAAAGTACCCCGAGATGCTGCCTCATGCCTTTTTTAGGTTTAAGACTTGAGAAATTGGGTTGAATTCCTTGATCATTAAGAAGCAATAGATCATTCAAGCAGGAGATCTCAGTCTGGCTAACCCTAAAAGTGGGTCTTGGTCAAAAGACATAATGATCCTTTGCCCGATGTTGTTTTCCTTTATAGAAAAGAAAAAGGGTACGTGTGTGTCACAGTAAGTTTTTGTCAAAAAAAGCTCACTATATTTTTTTCCTCACCCTATAGGATTTTTAACAACTATAATGGCGTGGTGGTGGTAGTAAGAGTAGCTTTGATCAATACCTCAACTATTCTCTAGCAATGAGTGTTAGATTCTTTCAATAAATCTTAAATGAAAATCTGGATAGGAGTCTTCTTAATCTACTTGAGGAGGTTGCTATCATCATTTTAGGACTTTTCAGGGTCAATTGTAGGAATAGGAACTGTTGCAGGAACTTTGTTGCATTAGTTCTAGGAATTACTCACCCACTACATGTCACAACTTTAACTCACTCTTTTCCTTCACTCTAACTCACTCCCTTTTTGGATCCCAAGTTAGAATCTTTATAGATATCTCTAGCTACTTCTCATTTTCTTAGGCACTCCCTAGATTCACTTACTCTTTGTCTCCTACCTATTTGTGTGGTTTACTCCCTAACACTCACCTCCTTATTTTCCTTTATGGTGATAGCAAGATATTAATTTCTATATAAGTTTTGGAACACATGCCATTCTGGCAAACTAAAGCTTACCATAAAAATAGGTGGTGGTTACGTTTTCATAAACATCATGACCCTTGTTCTCTATTTATGAAAAGGATATTTAGATTCCCAAAATTAACATTTTTAAAACCAATAAATCTAAATTTATTATTATTATTATTATTATTATTATTATTATTATTATTATTATTATTATTATTATATAAAATTCAAATTGAAAAATTATTAAATAATATGTACAAAAATCAAATACTAAATATGAAATTAAAGTGATTTGGCCAATATTCACACAAAATAATTTAAGACAATAAAACAAGTAAAATGCAAAAATGAAAGAAAAGAAGCAAGAAGAACTTACATGGTGTACTATGCAAGGCACTATCGTATTTTGGAAAAAACACAGTTGTAGTTTCAATTTGTTACCAAAAGTAAAGTCGAAAAGCAACAAAAAATTATAAAAAAATACAAATAAAAAAATTTGCATTACAATACAATGATTTAATGGCCTAAATCTACTCCATTGGTAATAAAAATCACATTTTATAAATTATGGATATGAACAGCAAATTAAATGTAGGCAATTAATGGTAAACATAATAAATGAATGAAATTGCCAAAGAATAAAAGGCAAAATATTAAGAATAATAATGTTAAATACAAAAATCTATATTTGCACCACACATATCTAAAATTTAATTTTTACATGAACAATCTAACAATAAAAAAAAAAGAAAAATTTTAGACACTTATAATTTGTCCATTAAAAAAAAGTAAAATATAGAAAAACAAATGGCATAAATTAAAATTGTAAAATTTAAATTGCATAAAAATAAATAATTTAAATTAAATATAACCCTACATGCATTAACACCGAAATAAATTCGAATCAAACAATCAGTTCCTACAGATTGAATTCGATCATTGGAACTCATATAGGATAATGAATAAAAGAAAATAAAAAAATCATAATACAAATAAATAAAAATAGAAATATTAAATAATGAATAAAAAGAATATGAAAATGAGATGGAAAATGAGAAATTAAAATTCTAATTAAAGAGTATGATCTAATCACTTTCAGGATTTTGGCATAAAAATCACAAAAAATTAAAGCCAAATCGATTTCAAGAGTTTTTTTTAAGAGAACTAATAAAATTTTAGTGAGAAAATAGAGTTTTTGTTATTGAAACAATATTTTTCTTATACAAAGATTCATTTATTTGAAAGTGTATCTTTGTGAGAAAGGGCATGAAAATAGGGTTATTTTGGAATTCTAAGTAAAAACACGGCTATGCAATGATAAAAAAGCACCGTACAACCTAGATTTTGAAATGCCAAAGTGTAAAATTACACTTTGGTCCTTCAAACTTTATTTTTAATCCTCTAACTATTTTTGGAGCTCTAGTCAAGATCTAATCTCTTCCTAAATTCTCTTACAGATACCATAAATTATTTTACTATCTTATTTTTTTCAAATTAAAAATCCTTTTGAACTGGCTGAAAATTTATTTTTTTATAATACCTTTTTCATTATTAGGCAATCCTTGATACATGCAATTTGATCTAGAAAATCTACAGTTACCCCAAACTTTAGGGAAACAAATAGATGAGTGTGAAGTGAGCCAAAGTTCATATTAGGTATGCCCTTCATATCTAATTCATTACCTTGCATTTCTTTTTGCATTCTACATTACCCATTTGAAGTGGTGAGAGCTTCTGGAATTTTACCATTTTTGGGTT